>JACXGM010000369.1:0-20172 GCA_016801145.1 Umbra pygmaea | reverse complement strand
GATTAAGGCAGTTCTGAAGGCGAAATGGGGTCAAACACAGTATTAGTATGGTGTTCCTAATAATTATTGTAGATTGTAGATTTTACATTTTAGTTCACAGTAATTAAAAGGTCTGTTAATCAGCTAGGGAGTGCATTTTTTTGGGAAGTAATGACTACTAGTACATTACATTCTTTTGTCATTTTAACACAGTTTATGTGAGCAGAGCACAGCGGTCAGAAATCCACTCGTTCAGAGCAGTTCTTGCTCACCTTTCTAAGTGTTAAACCTGTCCCTTTCTCACTGCAATAAATGTTCCATTCTCACAGCAAATCTACCCACCTCTCCATATTGCTTTATTCATTGGTCTGTTTAAATGCCTGACTTATATTAGCTATCATTAAGTTTTCAATTAAGCTATCCATACACCTAATATTAAAGATTTTGTCAACAAAGCCTATGCCTAAATCTAAATAAAAGTAATAAAAGAAAAAGAAATGCTAGGTTGAGCATGAACATGGAACCAAATACCTACAGCAGCACTCCAGAAGATCTTTATTGCCACCTTGGTTAATATGACATGCACATTTCTGTGTTGTAACTAGTGTATTTTAGAAAGATGCAGGCTTCGTAGAAAATATGCAACTGACAATAATATGAAGCACAAGTACAACCATTTTAAAACAGATTCTTCAAATGTAAAATGAAAATTAGAATAGCCTACCTTTTGCGAGTGTATGATGCCTAGGCTTGCTAAACAACTAGGCTAGCTCAACAACTAGGCTAGCTAAACAACCATTTATCTAACCTGTCGAAATATGTTTAATTTCGGCATATAGTCATGTTTATTCATGAATTAAGAGCACACAAACCCATCCTCAAGTGTGGACTTTATATAAAACAGTTTCTATGTAAAACAAGTTCATCTCCTCTACCTGGTGGAGTGATACATTTGACTGCGTTCTCTACCTGGTGGAGTGATATATTTGACTGCGTCCTCTACCTGGTGTAGTGATACATTTGACTGCACAATAGAGAATATACTTCAAGGTTTATGGAAGTGCAATACTCTGGAAGCGCACATTCTTTCACAATAAAAAATTGTTCAGATGGCCAGTCAGCATAAATAACCAATTTTTCTATTATACCAATATCGAAAATTATATATGTCAAAACCTGCAGATTAACTGGGTAAGACAGACTTGATTGGGTGGGCCGGTGTACACTGTACCTACAGTACTATGGAGCCTGTTTTCTCACACCTCTTACCTACTATAGAGCCTTTCTTCTCTCACTTCTCACCTCTTACAAAACAAGGAACCCTGAAAACACATCTCTATTATTATTGTCCTTTTCTACTCCAAACAACCATTATTTGAGATAATTTAAACAGATTTGGTACACCGGGATAGCTTAGTGATTAGAGCATCTGACCAGTAACCAAAGTTAGAACTTCCCAAAACTAATGAACTCATCTGAACCCAAAAAAGGTTCTTTCACTTTGTTTGAAAATGTGTTGCAATGTTTAAAATGTGTTGTTCGTTCCATAAGTAAGATAGTTTCCTTTAATTGCTCCCAGGACAATTTTTACAATTTAAATGTGTGTTCCCGGTTATACTTACATGGTAAATTAAGAGTATAAAACCCCCAGAGAAACCTTATGCAGCATTGTTTTTAAACACATAACATGATGCAACTAAATCTGAACTCTGTCATCTCTTTAAGGCACGGCTGTGACACGGTGATTGCCAGCCGAAACCTGGAAAAACTCAAAGAGGTTGCTACCCTAATATTATGCCAACATGTAGATCAACCAAAATATGTTGATTTAACATGGAATGGGCATGAAATAAAAATTGATTGGTCATGCCAATCAATCCAACTAAAAGTCTGATTTTCCAGGCTGCTACAAAGCTAATGACAGCAACGGGACGCCGCTGTCTGCCCCTGACCATGGACGTGCGACAGCCCCAGACCATCTCTGCGGCAGTGGATGAGACCCTGAAATCCCTGGGCAGGATTGATATTCTCATCAATAGTATGTATATTACACCAATGCAGACAGGCGTGCAAACGCACACATTCATTGCGCATTTCATTTCAGTGGTATCTGCTATAGTGTGCAAATTGAATTGTTTGAATTGTTACATTTTCTTCACATTATTGTGCTCTAGTCTTTGGGGTGTTCCACCTTTAGAAAAGAAAACGCCCACCATCTTTTGTTTATTTGAAAAATATATTAAAGCTAGTATTTAAAATGGTGGCCAGTTCATACATTAAATGTGTCTTAATATCGAATGCTTAATATCTAATGGATTAAATTACTGTTACAAATCATTGTTTCTGAAATGGGAATCCTTTGAGGAAAAGCTTGCCATTTAACATGTAGGCAGGCTCTCTAATGTGCCACAAGGAGTCGCTAGAATACAATGTGAATAGGCATCACTGGCTGACTGTACTAAGTTTCACACCTCCCTTTGCGAGACTCCAGGGCACAGTCCCTACGCAGTGACCAGGAAATGACCAAAATTCTGTTCCAGGACCGCTATGCACTTGGGAGCATTGTGGACTCTATAAACAGAAACAATTTCTTAAACATCTGAGGTGTTGGTTGGCCTGGAGTGCTGAATTTATATGAAATTACATTATGGCAGGTCATAAAGTCATACTCTGTTCTTTCAATATAAAGACAGCAGTAATAGATGTTGTAATTTTTCGTGTATAAACTTTCTCTCCATATTTGCACGTTAACTGGAATACTTGATCTAATGGAAACATTTTTAGCAGCTTTTTTATTTTATAGATGCTGCTGGAAACTTCCTGTGCCCTGCCAACTCGCTCTCCTTCAATGCTTTTAAAACCGTCCTGGAGATAGACACCATGGGAACATTTAACACCAGCAAGGTGGTCTATGAGAAGTGGCTCAAGGTACAGTACAGCACATTCGGGATGCGCTGAGGAGGTTTTTCAGTCCATTTCTGTAAACCTAACCTAATGAAGCTTTTGTGAATTGCATGGATATGCCTGTTGTTTTTTTGCTTTTACCTCAGTCAGATGCATGGTAAAATGTAAAAATAGCATTGATTACTGTATATTTGTTCTCAGGAACATGGGGGTGCCATTGTGAACATCTCTGCCACCCTGGGCTACCGAGGTCAGGCTCTCCAGGTACATGCTGGCTCTGCCAAGGCCGCCAACGGTAAGTAACATTGTGTTATACGTCTATATTTTTATTCTGTATGTATTTGGTCCAACATGTTGTATTTTTTTGATGATTCACTACAGTTGCTCATATATAACAGAGGAAGCCAACTGGTAATTTTCCCTGTATTTATTCACCACATTTGACTTCTTACCCATGTATTTTTCCATCAGATGCCATGACCAAGCACCTGGCAGTTGAGTGGGGGCCAAATGGGGTTAGGGTTAACGCTTTGGCACCAGGTCCAATTTCTGGCACAGAAGGCTTTCGTAGGTTGGGTAAGGATATGTGAATATGTGGCTGGAATTGTATAGACATGCTTGCTTTGTGTTTTCATGTGTGTTAAACCCAGTACATATGTTGTGGTTGTGGTCCACAGATCAATTGGCCGGTGATAGGAATGTGACTATATTGTTTAAAATAAGTGATTGGCACTCAACTGATCTCCCTTTTTAATGGCAGAGTATTAATTAATTAATTAATTAATTAATAAAAATAACGTAAACACATGCCAAAATTATTTGATTCAATATTGATTATTTATTGTCACAGATCCTACTAAATGGCAAATTGGCTTTATGTTTGTTCGCAGCTATAGGTGGTGGCAGATCCAGACCAACTTAATAATTGATTAGGGGGATAAATTAGTTTACAAAAAACCACTACTTTTTAGTGATCTTTCTACTCTTCTTCACCTTTTAAATTAAAGATTCAGACTGGATTTGTGTCCAATGAAAGTAAAAGTGTGCTATTGAGCTAAATAGGGTCCCTGAAAATTGTGTACTAAATCAGTGGACCCCCAGCCATCTAACAGTTTTGTTGTAGCCCTGAACTAGCTCACCTGATTCAAGCAGGATAAGGACATGATGGTTAGTTGACAAGTTGATTCAGGTGTGCTAGAGTAGCTCTTGGATGCATCTAATACAAGGAATGGGTTGGGGTCCCCAGGAGTGGCTTGAGAACCACTGTATTGTCATGTAATTGTGATCTGTGTCATGATTTGTGCCCCATGTCATCAAATCCACACAATTTCACCTTGCAAGTTGAAACTAACTGACATATGACATCTACTTAGCATATTACACTTCCAGGCAAAAAGGTGCTATGTTTAGAATGTCAGTCGTAACATTGCAACTACTTTCTCTTTCCAGCTGACCAGCTTTCAAAAAGGGCAAAAACTGTATTTCTTGATATTACAACATAAAAATATGTACATTGGATTATGATTCACTTTGACAGTCTATATTGCTTTGTAACACAAAAAAGCACAGTTTTAAATGCATTTATGTTAAAGACCAACTGGTGTGTGCCCATTGACAAAAACTGTGGAATCAAAGCTTGTCATGTCCTAATTGAAATTCCTGTTCAAAAAGCAAAATAGTGTAGGAAATCATTGTCCCTTCTAAACAGCTTTTTCATTTTTTTATATCATGAAATGTTCTACAGATTTTAGAAGCTGGTCTCTGGAATAAAAAGTAGTTATATGTTCACCTCTGTGAAATTCTGCAAATTGTACCTTTATAAAATTATTTAGTAAGTTGCAAATGTCCTACACTACAAATGTAATCAGTGTGATTGTGTTAGACCTAATTGCAGTTAATTCTTTGTTATTCATATGCAACTGAGAAACAACTGAAGAGAGGTATACTAAATGAAGTTCTCAGTCCCTTCTCTTGGACCCTGCTTTCTGGCACTCAAGCCTCTCCGTCTTACTTTTCCTCAGGTGGCAACAGAGCAGAGACCACTGGTGCCTTCTCATCCATCCCATTGGGAAGGGCTGGCAACAAGACAGAGATGGCCCATGCTGTTCTTTTCCTGGCCAGCCGTGCCTCCTCCTACATGACAGGCCACATCATGGTGGCAGATGGTGGAAGCTGGCTGACCTCAGCTAATGATGTGTCCATGCTGCTCGGTATAGCTTCCTCTCAATCTGCTAAACTCTGACATGGCTCCTCCCCTTCCGTCCCAGGTGTGTAGGACAGGAGAGGAGCTGGAGCAGTACGTCTAGGAGAGGAAGGAGTATTGTGATTTGTGTTTTGGATACTGGTCATGTGAAGCGGATCACATTTACCTTTCATTTAGCAATATGATATTTTGGGAACATTGCCGTAGTAGTTATATAGGTGGTGTTTTGCCCAAATGCTTGAGTTTAGTTTTCTTCCTTGGCGTTTAGCCTAGGACACTTTGAGATTGAGAACATTGACTGTTGTTTAAAATGAAAATCATATATTAAAATTAGTTGTTTCTTTTTGTTTCAGGCTATTGGTCGGCTGAACTGAAACCAGACAAGTAGACAGTAAAGATGAAGAGGATGATTTTGAATAAACTGCAATGTATAAATCACTGGACCGGCCATTTACAATAATTTAGATTGGAAAGTTACTTTAGTCAATAATCTAAGGTAGAAAATAGTAGGTAAACACTTATATACTGACTGATAATTTACTTACTAAGACTTGTAAATGCCACAACCGCAGTCTGTTTGAAACATTCATCATGTTTGTCCAAATTATGTTTCAAGTGTTAGATAATTGAGTGAATCCACAACACTTTTACTTTCACAGTATTCAATAACTATATTAAGAATAATTGTTTTGTATCCTAAATATTCATTATAAAATTAATTTTACTATGTTTAAAATCTGCATGTTTTGAATATCACAAGCCTGTAAATCTGTGCTTGCACTTCGTGAAAGTGAGTTCATAGATAGTGTACAAATAACTACCAAGCATATTCATCTTTTACGCAAGGCTTCATTCACTACACTTTGTCCATATTGCTGATATATCCTGATATCCTGTGAAAAAATCAAAAGCATCATGTGTGTAATGAGAACACATGTTTTTAGATTGCATGATCTATTTCATCTCAATTTAAATTGGAACGCCATAAATCATATCTTGCGGAGGGAGGCGCCAAAGTACAATGTATGTACACAATTTGGTGTCTTTTTGGGTGCAGTATGTGATAATCAACTGGATAATAAACTGCTTCTAATCCCTAACTTTGACGTTCCGTGGTTGACCAAATCACTGTTAAAAGCGATTGAGGATATAATTCTTCCTGAGAATATTCTTTAGACATGACCAATTGTAGTTTTACCATGAACCCTAGCGAATGACAAAATAAATATTGAGAAAAGTTGTTTAAAATTGTATGAATATTACACGTAAAATGTATTCTAACAAGAAAAATAAATAAAAAAGTCATCGACAACCCATTTGCTTTACCTTTGCTGATCCCATGTTATTGGTAGACAAAATAATCAAGAAAAAAACATTTTGTGTAGAACTACATCCTCATACCTTATTCGTTTGCCATATGTTGCCAAAAATGAGTCAAAAACATTTAGACAACATCTACTTTATTCACAGGGATATTTTTGCATCCTGTTTTGGAGACTGCGGTTCGTTTTATGCGCGTGCGTGAAACGTCACCACTGTATGCGGCTAAGAGATGGTAGCGCATGTTGCTGATGCTGATGATGAGTAAACGTCCTCTGTAATCACGATTGAACGACAGAAATATCGATATAGTTTCATATTAGCAACATATTTTGTAATGTTGACATTTTTTTTGGAACATCTTAGGAAGGAAATAATTCCTACGGAGAGCGTTAATATGGAAAATACATTTCGGAAATCAGGGATCGAACACTGCTGAAACATTTGTAAGCAAGAACACTGAATTTGATCCCTAGACCTGACAGTCAGGTGGATGAGTCTGCTTCGAAACGTCTGGAGGAAATAACGCACGCGGATGGAAATTACAATTATCGACATAACGGACAAACTGACTGTACTGGGAAGATGAAATTAGTCAAACGTTTTCACTGCCCGTGTTATTTTAATTCTCAATCAGAAGACATTGGCTTGTTCGCTAGCTATAGCTAGCTAAACGTTCACTACCTGGATATAGCTAGCTTGTTAGCTTGTTTATGTTTCCTTTGGGATTCTCGTAAACATTAACTAGCAAGCTTAGCGAACATCTTTTTTGCCAGTCAGCAACCAAGGTAGCTTGTCTTAAGGATTATTATGTGGCGAGAGTCCCGCGTTGATAAAATGTTTTAGTTCAATGTTCCACGTATATTAAATCCACTGCCAAGCTAATTTAATTTCGCCTGGGAAAGAAGCTGGGTAGTTTGAATGTTTAGCTACATTTTGAAACCAAATAGTTTGGGGCAACAAGGTAGTACATTTTAATTACTTTGACGGTCATTTATTTATCACAACTTATAGAATTAACCCTGTATATTAATTGATTATGACTAAAGTTTACTTGCAGTGATCAAAGCTTTACAACACCGAAGCCATCTCCTCCGTATGGTGGAGATGAGGACAATTCATATGTGGTTTAGATAACACGTGTCCGTGTTCATCATTTGCCTCTTTCCTTCTCGGTCAGGTTCGACTATTTTTCTAGTAATCTATACTGATCACGTCTCAAAAACCCACCCTGTTGTTTGTGATATTGATTAGTCTTTTTGTCGTTTCATTTTGCCCTTATTTGAAGTTAGCCTGTTGCTCTAATTATTATTTGGATCTTAAATATCTCTATAGTCAGATTGCTGTTTTGGTAAACCACGTTACCAATATGTCTTGTATATGACAGTATCAAAGTAAATTACTCTTACAAGAGATAACAATCGATTTATTTGTTGTAAACTTTTAGATACATTGGGTGGGGTACAGTACATGTGTGAGTAGAAGATCTTATAAAGCAATGTCAAACATGGCATGTAGACAAATCAACAAACATTAGTGAATAGGGTTTAAACCCTAAGGAGTTTACACAGTGCTAAGATGTCATATCTACAGAGTTGGACAGTGAAGCCCAGTGTTTTATATTTCCATTAACATATTGCTATCCCATGAAGAATGCTGATAACCAGTAACTGTGTTGAAATTGAGGAAGAAATAGGAATTATTATAATTCATACATTTTCTCAGGAATTATCTATTTAAATGGAACAGACTCTGATGTCTAGCACTCTGGGCCATTCAGAGTGGGATCCAGAATGCACACACTCCCATGGATTCCTCCTGGATTCAGACAAAGGAGCCATACTGCCTCAACGAGAAAGTGGTCAGACGGGTTTGAGTTTCCAGAAGAGTGGCCAGGATGTATCTCTAAGCTTGGAAAAGCTTTTTCAGGAGAATGCCTTAAATTTTGACAGCGTCTTCAGAACCTCCAGCTACTCTGGTGGAGACCAGATTTTTCGATGGGAGGGAGATCAGACTAATCATTCTGAAGATGTTTCTCTGGACATGGAATCGACTTTCAAAGAGGAAATGGAGGAACATCAGGCCTGTGACAGCCCTGTGCCTAGGCTGTTCTTGAACAATACTGCTAATTTACTCAGGGACAGCTCTGCCTGCGAGGAACCAAATCCTCTCCAAGATACACCTGTGAGTGGCTCTGACCATGATATCTGTCATACAGAGCTCATAGTTTTCAGTGAGCCTCCTTCCCCTGTGAAGGTTTCAGATAGGACTATAGATACCAGCACTAAGACTTCCTTTTTGTTGGTAAACCACCTCCCATCACAACACGCCCCTTCCTCCATCTATCCTGCTCCTTCAGGTGAGGTAAACCAACTGGGTGTCAGTGAGACGCTTTTATTCCTTTTGCTGGATGAGGACAGAGGCCTCCCTCCTCCTTTGCAGGGCGGAGAGACTGTGTCACCTGAAACCAGGGACAAAGGTTTATTCCTAGAACCTGTGACTGATCTGTTAACAGTCAGTAACAATACCCCAGAAGGTTCACCTGAGAGCTGCCTCTCGCACAACACTGGTGCTGCTGACTGCCTTAGCGAACCAACAGAGATACAGGTGGGGGCTGTGCCTTTGTTAGATCTGGAGGTTCCTGACTGTGACAGCAGCCTTAGTCTCTGGCCTACTCATCTCCAGTCAGCCACCTGCACAGCTGCAACATCAGATCGATCTGCAGAGCATTCAGAGCAACAACACACTTCGGCTACGAAAACTCTCTTGGAGCAGAGGGGTGAGGGGAGTTCACCCCTCCTGAACTCCTCATCGATTGAACCCCGATCGACAGAAGTCCCCTCCGATGGGCATGACTCAGTCCTGGGTTACCGACCCACTGACTGCAGCGTCCAAGAGGATGGCCCCCGGGATTTGATGGATGACAAAGTTATCTTTGACGTTGCTAAACATGAGGGACAGGAGGAAATGGCTCTGAATCAGTGCTTGACTTTAGACTCACTACACAATGAGGAAACTTGGAACTTGAAACCACCTGAGGGTATACAGTGTGATAGTGTTCCTGATTTACAAACTAAGCAGAGCGATGGGGAACGGTCGGCAAACTTGGATGTTATAAAACCCAACGATGGTGAGAAATTGGACCGTTTTGATTGCCCGGCTCTGGAGTTGAATGTTTCGTCTTCGGAGTCTGGATGGACAGGTGAACAAGCGGTGGATATGCTGTCCCTCTCTAATATGGTGGGGTCGGACTTGGTGCCCGTTGTCCCCATAGTAAATCAGAGGGAGGAAGAGCAGTCCCCTTTGAAGGACGTGTTTGACGCGTTGGACCAGGATGGGGATGGATTTGTACGCATTGAGGAGTTTATGGAGTTTGCTGCTGCTTATGGGGCTGACCAGGTGAGACACCCCTGTCCTGATTACTGCCTGTGTGTCAGGGTTTTCTTTTTCTCAGTTCCTAGCCAGAGGAAGCAAGCGCAAAAGGTCCTACTGAGTGGGTCATCTGAAAGGGTTATGCTTGCTTTCTAACATAGATAACATAACATGCTTGTTCTGCCTAAATGATTTACTATTGAATGTTCTCTTATTGTAGAGAGCTTCCTGTAAAAGCGTAGTCAATTGCATTAACTGAAATTCATCCCTTTGATGTCAATATCTACATGAAGGTTGAAAAGGCTTTGTAATGTAGTCTGTTTTGTAACGACGACACTGTAACCAAGCGAACCGATAAGCTTCTGTTGAATGCCTGTTGTTACCACTAGTTCCAGATCGAGTTAATGGAGCATAAATTATAAACATCAGCATCAGGTATGTGCAGTAGAAATGCTTGTTTGTTTAAATGCTTTGCTCTTCTTTCCATGAAGAGAGCTTGTGAAAGTGGTTATGTTACCCTGAAATGCAAAATAACCAAGTAGTAAACTTTAAAGCACGAACTACAAAACTAAATAATCCAAGGCTATTTATAGACTTCAAAGTTTTAACCCCAAATGCAATCCTCAATTATTGTATCAGTAATAGTAATCATGATAGGCTAGAATTGCTCACAAAGGGTTTGTGAAAACGCTATTTAAACTTGATCAGTGAATGTATGTTATTGGAAATACCTTGGATTTGTAGTGAACTAGATATTGTAGATAGTTCTTTGCACAGGAAAACTTTCAAAGTTAAGGAATGCTTATTGGTCACTGGATTTTGTCAAAATAGCCACTTGTTATTAAAACGTTGTTTGCATTCATATTTAGCCTAATCTCTGTTTGGGCATTGTTTCAAGGGCTGGAATTGTGCCTGAACATAATGTTAGGTCATAGGAAAGCACATAGACTGAAATTTTATCTGACCTTGCTAGCTTGGTACCTACACAATGAAGTTCAAATCTGCCCATAAGCAACATGCATCACCTGCTCGTATTGGATTATTTCATGCAATATGGCTGCGCCCCCACATCTGACCTTCTCACCCTGGCTTATCCCTTCAGTTATGTAGTTTTAGTTTAGAGCAACACGAAGAATCCCCATAACTAATGTGCTCAACAGAAAATAATTTGACTAGTCTCCCTTCTGTGGCAATAGTTATACTTCAGCATGATGTGAGTACAGAGTTTGGTCATGTAGTTTCTCTTTTTGAGGACTTCAGTTTTATCCACCTTTATATATTCCTTTGCCATGCCACAAAGGTCATTTCATTTTTTGACTCAGGAACAGGGCTGGGCTAAAGTCGAAGTGGTATTGTCTTTATACAAAAAGCTTGGCTTAGTCAATTAACAATAGTACCAAAAGAAATAAGGTGACTGGTTGTACTGTTGACCAACATTCTTGCTTTTGTGCCAATTTGTGTTAAGTTTTTATAGTATGTTCACAACAAGACATGTAGGATGACATGGCAGACTTTACTCTATAAGTAAATTATTAAATAATATAACCCGAATTCTGGAAAAGTTGGGGCGTTTTTTAAATTAAAATAAAATGAAAACTAAAAGACTTTCAAATCACATGAGCCAGTATTTTATTCACAATAGAACATAGATAACAGAACAAATGTTATGGACAAATTTGGTGCATAATGTACCTAGGGAAAAAAAGTCAACTATTCTCTGGGATATGTTTTCATGCTAATCGAATGTGCCCAGTTTTAGTGCAAACTGATTATTACCTTATAACGCTAATAGTGAGGGCATGGATGAAGTAAAAAGAAATTGCTATTTAATACCACTAACAAGGCTCAAAATAGCACCACACTTCCACGGTAGCATAATGAGGGTCCCTACATGCAAACTGAAGCATTGAGAAATTTGTGAGTGTACACACAGTTTATTAAAAAGATAGTTTAAAAGACAGTACCGTTTGCATATACAGGCAGGCTCCATCTTGGGAAAACAGACTCGACCAGTCAAACCATGAACGCCGTGCTACATGAGCTGAACGGTGAGCAAATTGTGTTTAAGTTTAGTTCACATCGCCAGCTGTAAGTTTGCTCATTGATATCCATGAATGACCAAAAAACCTCTTGCCATGGGAGAGTCCAAGTCACAGTTCAGCTTACTGCATTCATAATGCCTTGCAGAAAATGCAAGCTGCCCATACCGTATGCACTTATGCATACCATCAGAGATGCTGGCTTTTGAACTGAAGGTTGATAACACAATGGAAGTTCTCCCTCTTTTGCCCGGAGGATACGGCGCCCGTGATTTCCAACAAGAATGTCCAATTTGAACTCGTTGGACCATAGAACACTTTTCCACTTTGAAATAGACCATTTTAAACTTGGCCCACAGGATACGACAGCACTTCTGGACCATGTTTACATATGGCTTCCTTTTTGTATGTTAGCGCTTTAGTTGGCATGGCGGATTGTGTTTACCAACAGTGGATTCTGGAAGTATTCCTGGGCCCGTTTAGTAATTTCATTGACACAATAATGCCGATGAGTGATGCAGGGCCAAAAGACCATTGGCATCCAATAAGGGTCTTCGGCCTTGTCTCTTACATACAGTGATTTCTCCAGTTTCTCTTAATCTTTTGATGATTTTAATGCACTGTAGATGATGAGATTTGCAAAGTCTTTGCAATTTGATGTTGAGGAACATTGTTTTAAAGTAATCCACAATCATTTTACGCACTCTCACAGATTGGCGAGGCTCTGCCCATCTTTACTTCTGAGAGACTCTGCCTCTGTAAGACATCCCTTTTATAGCTAATCATGTTACAGACCTGATATCAATTAACTTAATTAGTTGCTAGATGTTCTCCCAGCTGAATATCTTTTTATATAATTTTTTGCCACCGTGCCAACTTGCTTGAGACCTGTAGCAGGCAGGCATCAACTTTGAGATGAGCTATTCTGTGACGCTCTGGTGAACTCCATGCCCAAGGGGGTTAATGCAGTGCTGGAAAATAATGGTGGCCACACAAAATATTAACACTTTATTCGCCCAATTTGAACAATTTCACTTTTGTTGCCAGCGGTTTAGACCTTATTGGCTGTGTGTTGAGGTATTTTGAGGGGACAACAAATTTACACTTATTAGGGATGCTCATTTCGGGTAATTTTCCTGACCAACAACCGGAACTCGTTAACCGATTATTAACCGTTAAATGATAAGATTATAAGATTCAATTGGCTTTAAATACAAACATTTAATTGACGAGTGTCTGTAACCCATTAAATATAAAAACTTTTTTTTTCACGGATTTGTTTCTAAACAAACGGATTTCTAAACAGCATACAGAACAGATCAACAACAGCTGCCGGGTGCACCAGCTTTGCGTATAAATTCACTCAGGTGCAAAGTCCACACTAAACAAACAATGAAACTTGTTAGTTTCATACTAAAGCTGTGTCGATGTTTGGTTTCACCAAACTACACTGGCGTGAAGTCCACACCAACCAAAATATTGTCGCAGAAAATTGGTCGTAGACGTTTTCACTTTTTGCTTTCAATCAAAGGAATGTAGCCATGATGCAGTGTACTGAGTTGTCAAATTATAGAATGAAAACAGTCGGTGACAATCTGGAACAAGGTTGTTGCTTACAGGAGGACTACTGCAAATAAGGGCTATATTTCATTAACACAAATCAAAATGTTGATAATGCTTGCTATGCGTTATGTTACTAACTATACAATATCTGCAGAGCGCACCAATTTCATTTAAATTACCATTACGGTCCTCCGAAAATAAAGTGTGTGTTTTCAATCACTGTGTGTGTTGTTTTTAAGGTAATGTTATTTTTGTCGGCTATAATGCATCATGAGCATGATGAATTATAGCCGATAAAATAATATATGCTTCCCAATACGATAGATAGCGTTATACGTTTCTGTCATCATAAATGTTCAAGGGTTGTCATTTTAAATGAATAACGCGTTGCAGACGCAAAACAGGCAGCCTGTATATGTTGCTCCTCATTACCTATATCTCTCCACCTTTCAAAACGAAGAGACAGGCTCTGGTTGCGCGTGTCAACGCGCCACGTGATTTAACTAATATAGGCTATATATACGTTAAAAAAAACTTCTTAACCCTTTAACTGATAGTATTAATCGGTCAAATGTTTTACTTTCGGTTAATGGTTAAACAGTCAATATGAGCATCCCTAACTGTTATACAAGCTGTACATTCACTACTTTACATTGTTGCAAAGTGTCATTTCTTCAGTGCTGTCCCATGAAAAGCTATAGTAAAATATTTACAAAAATGTGGGGTTGTATTCACTTCTGTGAGATATATCTCAGTTTAGTTGCAAATAACATGCAAATACTATTGTAACTGGTGACATGCAGTTGAAAAATTAACAATGTTTTTCTATTGAGCTGGCCTATTTAAGCGCATTGGCAATTCCACTGTAAAATAATAATCTTTCTGATAACAATGTCAAACCAATGCTCTTTGTTAAAATAACAATTGCAAAGAAAAATAACAAAATTTCCTTATGTTACTAAACTACAAATGAAATGACTGGTTTACCTTAATAATGTTATTTTTGTCATTTTTTATATGACAAATCTTGAGTCCTGTCTGTTATCATAGATTTACCTAAGAATAGCCTATCTTGCCAAATGTTGGCTGGAATGGAATTTAATGATTGACCTTGAATGTGTTTGTTGAAAGTGGAGTTTAAGGAGACATTGAGGAGATATTCTACTCTTTTAACCTTGACTTCCCGATAAGATTTTAACATGGAATTTGCAGCTCACATGCACTCAATTGTTTTTGCAAGCTAGTTAGGTCATCATAGTAGTGTAAAACAAAATCACTCAAAGATTTGACAACCATTGGTGCCAGAATTTGGAATCTTTTACCACTTGCAGTCGTGGTTTACTAGTGTTTGATACTACACAATGTAACTTTTCAAAACATTGCTTTTAATGTCCTGATCATTCAGAATGTGCCTAATTTCATGTTTCAGTTGCAGTTGCCATTACTTTAAGCTAGCTGTCACTGTAGCTAAACTTAATTGGAATTATAAACTTGCCATTATCTCGTTATCATTTGTAGCTAAATCATTTGAATTACACACCCACTGTTAGCTTGGCAGTGCTAGAGGTGGAGTCATCTACCGTGTCATTGTATTATCAGAAATAGCGGCATACATGAACAGTGTGAAATTTCAAAGCAGTGTGAGGATGCGTCATTTCACGTGACTGCACCATTTTAACCGAAGATTGAAATTATCTCTGGGGTGGGCAAATGTCTTTGCCACATATAGCTTTTGAAACCAAGTGAAGGGCCACATTTTATAGCGATGCCTGAGAAAAATGTTCACGAGTTTCGGAGTCTTTTGTAGTTCATTCCATTCGTATGCTGCTGCAAACTGGAAGGTGTTTCGGCCAAAGGAGGTATGGGCTTTTTGGGCGACTAGGGTGATTGAGCGGAGATTACATGTGGGTAAGGCAGTGGTTATGCGTAAAATGGACTGATAGGTGATACCAGTGGGAAAGGCGATGACATTGAGTGTGTAGTGAGGACCAGTCCACTAGTGCATTTGGGTCGCAGTGGTGGGTGTTAAATGGGGAATTGGTTACAAACCAGATGACGCTGTGATAGACCACGTCTAACTTTGTTTGTTATTTTGTCATTTTCACTTCCTGATTTCTGTGTGTAATGTTTTTAGTTAACCAAAATAAAGTGAAAAGTTCCCAAATTTGAGACCCGATCTCCGGCTGTCATTAACCCACAAACTACTCATTATTTGTAGCGGAACCCCCTCTTTCCAGGGATACCGAGCATTTGTTTCTAGCATGGACGCTTCGGGAGATATGTCGCTTTGACGCTCTCAAATGTCAAACGACTTTTATTAATCTTTAAAACACCTCGTGGATCGGATTCAAGGACCCGGTGCATCTGGCCTGTGGGCCATAGTTTGCCAAACCCCTGATCTAGGAGTTAATCATTTGCCAAATTATAATAGTTCTAGACTGCAGGCATGGTGAGTTGACTAGGAATACATGTCAACATTGAGTTGGGCTAAAATATTCCTTTAAAAAAGCTGTCTGACTAATTTGTCTCTTAAATCCCTGTCACTAAGTTCAAAACATCCCTATCACCCCTGGGTTTTCATGTAAATTCCCATAGGTATTTAGCTCCCAAGGGAGGATTAATGTAGAATTTCCCTAAGTCTGTAAGTGTTAGGTACCGCAACCGTCCGTTTACTCAATTCCCTGAGATGGACAGGGGGTTATTTCCCTCTAAACTATCACACCAAGGTAGCCTGTAATTTTTAGTTTTTGTATAAATAGGATAGCAACTGTAGTCTAATGCAAGTGTTATAACATGGGTTTTGGGATACTAATGTACAGTCCTTGTAAAGCTCTGTATACAGTATTGTCCTAGATTTCCTGATGTCCATCTTGTGTTAGATTTTTTGTGGGGGTCTCAACACAGATAGGGCAGATTGATTACCTTCATGTGCCTCACTGAGCTGAGATGTTACATGCCTGGGTTCCACGAGCAGTAGGCGAATGTGCACCATTTGCAGATAATACAATTTCATCTCACCAGGCCCATTGTGACAAGAGACATAAAGAGAGGCTTAGACAGGTTTGCTTTCTTCATAAAGGAAATAAAGAAAGCAGTAGACAGTATTAGCTGTAGAATTTTAAGAATGTTATGCAATAACCTTTTGTGTGGAATGAAGCTGGTGTTTGTTGATTCAAGGACCATATGGTCTTGTCCTAGTGGAACACTTTGTTCCCACAGTAGGTTAAACAGACCTATATTCTACAGCTCATTAAAACCTATGTAACTTAACCAGTTGATAATCCAGTATGAGATATGTTACATATGGAACCTATTGGCTTAAAAACCAATTTAAACTTTTGACTTGTCTTAGGGTTTTGCACTGCCAATTTCTCTTCCTGCCACAATGTAAGAACATTGTGATATGCCTATACCTGGGTTTTCCAGCCTGTCGGTTAATGTACCAGCCGAATGTTGCTCTAACAGAGCACCCCTAAATTACCACCAGGTCATAAAATGAACACACGCCAATCAAATGCAGCTAGATTTTGGCATGGGTGTGTTAAATCTTTATTTGACCACGTTGAATGGTTTTCACACAAGCTTCACTAGTTTCAATGTGACAAAAATACTAAAATTTGAGTTTCAGTTATACATTAGCTTACAAAACAAATATATTGATGTTTTTAATGTATTTCTGACAATGTACTATACATGATTCGCTAACTTAACCACGGGCAGAATAGCAGCAACATTTTGTGCATTATGGTAGCCTACCTAATTGCAGCATTAAAGAGGAATTCCAGTGTAATATCTGCATGTCGGATTGTGGGGTATTTACAGTTGTTTTATTTAGTGTTAACATGTCTGGTAGAGTGTAAACTGCATGAGGCAGCTAAAGATTTATTTTGTTGTATTTAGGTAAATCAAGCACATGATCTTTTGGAGAAGAATGAAGTGCTGGTGGCATGTGAACCAAAAATGTAGTTTTATGTGCTGATTACCATTCAATGTACAATAAACCACTTGCTCAAGGCCCTACTTTATGTAATCGATTGTCTCCTGGCTTCCTTAGGTTTTTAGACCGTGCATATAACCTTTTGATATGGAATTCCTCATTTATTGTTGGAGTGGAAAAAACAAATATAACAGAAAAGTGCAGACGTTGTTTTCACCTGACAGTGATGAAAAGCTAGTAATTGGTTGCATATTTCTTGTAGGGCTGCAGCTATCGATTATTTAAATAATCGAATAAACTATACATAATGGAAAGGGAGCCAGCCTGGGCCCTGGGCATATCGATATAGCCTAAGTTACATTTGTGCAATTTAAGCAGAATATGTTTATTTTGGCAGATATTCTTTTTGAGCAACATTTGTACTGCAATAAAACAAAATGTTGTTAGCATTTAGATTATTTGAATTTTGATTATTTTCTTACATGCAATAACAGCAGTGAGTCTATGGCCAATTGACATCACCAAACTATTGTTTTCATCCTTTGACATGCTTTGCCAAGCCTTTACAGAAGCCAAATGAATCAATTGCTAAGTTGTCCAACTTCAGACAGCATTCATTTTAGGGTATATCCATGAAATGTAGAAATTACTATTACACAGCTAGCAAGATAATTGAATATATCCACTGTATTAATGGAATCCTCTAGTACTGTCAGTGCCTGTTGGAAAGCCATTTAGCTATGTATTAAGCCTAGCTAGCTAGCAAGTTTCCACTGTAATGTTGACTTTTTACAATAATGTAATTACCTTTTTAATAAAGTTTCCAAATTTTTCTAGTAAATAAATGTCATGAACTACAAGCACCAGAAACAATACTGTTCACTTTTTAGAGACCCAGTCTAGCAATGTGCAGCAGAGAAGCTTTCTACACACACCGTTGGGTAGATGAATGGCTGAACAAAGGATGTTAGCACAATGTTTTGTTAATGGCTGTCTGTCTCCTCTGAACGCCACAGACACACAGGTTGTAGCAAACTGAATGGGTTCAGGTAGAAGGCAATTCGCACCAATGTAACTCATTGACAACATTTACCACTGAAGGTGTTTACCACTGTTGTGTAGCTTTAAGCTAGTGTTTATTCATGGGGTAGCAACGAACACTGACAGCTCTATACATTTACTTGAAAAATATAAAATCATAGTTTGTCATTTTTTCAGGACATGCTATTCAACTCTTGTTTTTATTAAATATAACCAGCCCACTAACAGAATCTGTGCTGAAGGATTCTAATTCTGCTATGAACATATCGATTGTGATAATCTCATGTTCCGTATGCAAAATATGTTCCCATTATCAACGCTTGGCTAATATGCTCAATTAAAACATTGGAGTGAAATTAATTGGGCTTTTCAGACATGCTGGCAGAATGTCTGCAATGCTTTTGGATAATTGAATGTGCACATTCTGTAATGGTGTGGGCTTTAGCAGGTGCGATAAAAACAAATATAGTATGTTGTTACGACTTTGAATTTCCCAAATTAATATGATCCCTCTCATAAATTTGTGGGTTGGACCAACTTTTGCCTTCAGAACTGCCTTAATTATTTGTGGCAGAGATTCAACAAGGTGGTGGAAACCTTCATGAGAGATTTTGGTCCATATTGATATTATTGAATCATGCAGTTGATGCAGATTTGTCCCAGTGTGCCAAACAAATGTCCCCCACATCATTAGACCACCAGCAGCCTGAACCGTTGATACAAAGCCAGGATAAAATTTCGGATCTATGTTGTTTATGCCAAATTCTGACCCTACCATCTAAATGTCACTGCAGAAATTGAGACTTCTGCTGTAGCCCATCTGCTTCAAGGCTACACATGTTGCCTTCAGAGATGTGCTTCTGCATACCTTGGTTGTTGTAACACGTGTTTGAGTTACTGTTGCCTTTCTTTCAGCTTGAACCAGTCTGTCCATTCTCCTCTGACCTCTGCCATTAACAAGACATTTTTCCCCAGAGAACTGACGCTCACTGGATATTATCTTTTTTTCAGACCATTCTCTGTAAACCCTAGAGCTGTTTGTGATGGAATATCCAAGCAGATCAGCACGTCCTGAAATACTAAATTGAGCCCATCTGACAACCATGCCACATTCAAATTCACTTAAATCACCTTTCAGCCTCATTATATTGCTTGGTTTGGACTTCAGCAGATCGTCTTGTCTACATGCTTAAATGCATTGACTTGCTGCCAGCCTGCCACGCTCGTGGCTAATTAGATATTTGCATTAAGTAGCAGTTGAACAGGTGTACCTAATGAAGTGGTTGGTGAATGTATTTCTACTCTGTATGACAAACGTGAATGTCTGACTGGAATGTTTATGGGGGCTTGGAGCCTTGTATCCTTTTTATACATTGTTTTCACAAGGCTACAAAGTTTTAGGGTCAATAATTATAATCATTATAATAATAAACATTTATTTGTATATATTTTTATACATGGAATGCAATGCAAAGTGCTTTACAGGCATAAAAACAATTTCACACAATGTCAATATAAAATAATTACAAATAAGAAAAAATAACAAACTTGTACATAACTTCACATAGTATTGTTCTACTGATAAGCACCTTTAAAAGATATGTCTTAACCTGCCTTTTAAAAATATGAATACTAGTAGCCTCTTTCACTTCATTTGGAAGAGGTCCACATTTTTGGAGCATAGTGGCTAAAAGAAGCACCACCAGATCGTTTATAAGTAACTGGATAATATCCGAGAAGATTAGCATTAGAGGATCTTAATCCACGATTTGGAAAATACCTTGACAGACAGTCTTAAATGTATAAAGGTGCCA
>JACXGM010000368.1:21519-76764 GCA_016801145.1 Umbra pygmaea | reverse complement strand
TATCACACCAGTCCTCAAGTCTCTACACTGGCTCCCAGTCACATTTAGGATAGACTTTAAAGTATTATTACTGGTATATAAATCACTCAATGGCCTAGGACCTAAATACATTGCAGATATGCTCATTGAATATAAACCCAACAGACCACTCAGATCATCAGGATTACATCAGCTAGAGATACCAATGATTCAGACAAAACGCGGAGAATCTGCTTTTAGCTACTATGCCAGCCGCTGCTCGAACCAGCTCCCAGAGGAAATCAGATGTGCTCCAATAGTAGTCACCTTTAAATCCAGACTCAAAACACATCTGTTTAGCTATGCTTTTACTGAATGAACTCGGTGCTAAGTCCGAACTGAGTGCACTATATTTTATATGTTCATTCAATCTCTTTTATTTCTTAAACTGTACTATTTTTTTAACTGTTTTTCACTTTTATTTCACATGCTTTAATTTTATCTGTTTTAAAATTTTTGTGTTTTCCTGTTTATGTAAAGCACATTGAATTGCCATTGTGTATGAAATGTGCTATATAAATAAACTTGCCTTGCCTTGCCTAGGCTTAGGGGAAGCATTGCAGTCTAAAAGTCTATTTTATTAATGTTGTATCCATCTGGGCCTTACTTTGATTTCTGCATGGAGGACAATATTTTTAGTAACGCCATTAGTTAATGTGTGTATTGCAATAACCACACGGTGTAGTGTAATTGAGACTTGGAATGTTTCCTTTTCAAAATGTGTATTAATTATTCTTTTGTAATACTTTTTTACTCAGGTCTCTGATGGAAATGCATTGACTGCATGTTCCTTGTGACTTATATTTTATATTTCTTGTAGCCAGTTCTTTCAATCTTAAAAAGCAATATAGTGACATAATGTCATTCACTGTCTATTTATTTATTATTTTTATTAATTCAAACTGCAGAATATTCACTTTGATATGATCAAGTCCCAGCAGATCCTATTTTGGAGGCTTATAGCTCCATTTCCAGAGCAGAATCATATTTTCGAGCACTTAGTGTGGAAACTGTGAGTGACATGAGAATGTTTGTTGTCAGTAACTTTTTTCGGATTACGTATAATGAAACTGAATCATTTATATCTGGCAAAGTCAACTTATCTGTTCTCATTTTGTTTGAGTACTCAGCACAACTATTAAAGAGCTCATTTACATATGTCAAATTTAGTTTGGAGGAGTAACAACTAACACAAACAAAACACATCTATCTTCAGTCACGCTAAGGGATTTCATTATTAACTTAGTTATTCCTGGATGGCTGCCTCTGGATAGAAGAAAGTGTTTACAGTATACTGGAAAATTGCCACTAGCTAAACAGAATTGATTTGGCAACAGGCTGAGGTAATAGTGTTTTGATTGGGTAACTGCCATGTTAACTAAGGGAAAAAAATTAGATCCTGATTGTTGTCTGACAAAACCTTTTTCCTCTGTAATGTAGATTTTAACCTAAACATTGTGTGTCTGAAAATGTTCCCTTTAAGAAATCTTCACCTTGTTACATTGTTCTTAATTATTAAATAAGGACACTGGAATATGTAGATAGAAGTGATTCATTCATGTCCACAAAAAACGGTCAAACACATGCAGAAGCAACATGTATTGTGGATATCCTGTGTTGTTGCTTGTGTATATGTTGATACTTCAGGGTTTATGATATGCACCATGCCAATTAATTGGTAGACCTAATTGCTGGTGATGATAACTTTGATTACATTTACAATCTATTGACAATTATAATGCAATCTAGCAATACACAATTAACATAAGACAATTGATGACTGACCGCAATATTATCGCATTGTAACAGCTGCATAACAAGATATTGCGCCAAGACAAATATGTATGTAAGCTTCTGCAGTACAGCATACAAGAATCCCAAAGAATGTGTGGGCTTGTCATGATAACCCAACATGTAAGAGGATATGTGACAGGAGGTTTGGAGTAGGAGAAATACAAAATTAAATGTGGGAGTTTTGAGCCAATTTATCCCACAATGCCTAACGGCAGGGCCTAGTCACTGGCTCCTGAATGATGTTAAGTCTCCTGGGTAATAAACAGAGTGCTTAGTGCCACCATGGATTAATACATTTCACTTTTGGAATCTCATTACTCCAAACAGCCCTGGTAACACATGATTAATGACACACCTCTAATTATACGTGCAGTGTTGAAAGGCATTTGATGATCTAATTTCCAGGAATATTTATCACCTTTATTGCCATTAGTGCTCAGATAATTTCTTTACCTTCAAACCCTCTTCAATGCACATATCCAAAAATGCACAAAACACTAAGCTGAAAAGAAAATGCACCACCAATAAAAAAAGAACGATTTTTAAACTATTACGTGAGAAAGAAATTTGGAGTTTACAGGGTGTTTACCAAAAGTCATTAACAGTTTGCCAGCAAGGAGGCGTAAGTGCATGCTCTTAAATATCAGAATATATGTCGCATAAAAACAGGGTAATGAAAGAAGGTTGCGATTAGTGCCTCTTGTTTTTTGTCTTTACGAAAGGATAATGTCCACACACTGCAGGCGGAACAATGTAGAAGCATATTCCCTGGTAATTATTTTCATTTTATAGACCAGGGTAATATACATAGTGTCACTTTTAATGTGCCCTGCTTATCTTATTCCTACAGCAAACAAAATTGGGACGAAACTAAATCCATATCAAATCACCATACTTGGATTCATACAAGTTATCCATGATTCTAACAGGCTAAATAAACAAGAGGCTTTCATTATTAGCCAAGTTAGTCGATGACAGGTTGTGTCTTAACCCTTGTGTGGGGTTCTGATTTGTGGAACCCGCTTTCAATGTTTACCTAAAGGAAAGTGTACAATTAATTACTTTTTTCACCCTGAGACTCATTGGCCTTGGCTCATATTGTCTATGAAGAACGTGTACAAAAACATATCTTCATTGAGTGCACTCTGGCCACCCCCCCCTTACTTACTGGTCCTGCTTTCCCCGCAGTATTCACCCTCTACAGTGTGAATATTTACACACAAACAGACAGTTATAGCATTGCTATATTTCAGTTACAAGAACCCGTATTCTCTTCCCACACACTCTAACCTCCAGCTGCAAATTGGGAAAACAACAAAAGAACAGATTTGCGTATGTGGCTCTCTACCACAATCATCAGAATGGAAAATATATTATCTCTTTAGATTACCCTAGAAATTCAAAGACAGCAAAACTATGTGAAAGGAGTGTACGATGTGATTGACCATCAGACAGCTAGGACCAGCCCATCAACAGCCAGCTTCAGGACCAATCAGCCTACCGCCAGCCCCAGGACCAGCCAGTCAACAGCCAGTTCCATGAACAGCCAGTCAGTAGCCAGCACCAGGACCAACTAGTCAGCAGCCGGCCAAAGACCAGTCAGCCCCTGGACCAGTCCCAGCCAGTCAACAGCCATACCTAGGACCAACCAATTAGGAGCCAGCCCCATGACCAACCAGTGAGGAGTCAGCCATGAGCCCCAAGAACAGCTAGTCAGCAGCCAGCTCAGGACCAGCCAGCCCAGGACCAAAAAGACACAGTACACATGCATCAAATGCAAGAAAAACATTTGCGACTCACACAGTAAAACTCCCTCATGAGGTGTGTTAGACTGGCATAAATGTGTTTTCATTGTGGTTCATTTATCACTTCATGTACACGAATGTACGTAGAATGTATATTTATAATGATGAAAACCTTATTTATTTTATATTTCTTCATAATAATATGATTTATTCCACCATGTATTGATTATCAAAATTTGACTACAGTATAAACAATGTTTATGAAAGCTTGCTTCGATAATGACATAAAGTTATGATCATGAATGTGTTTGACTCCTATCAAAATGTTAAAGATAATGTACGTACAGTCCCGAGCACAGTCCTTGTTGTCCGGGGCCCAGTCCTGAGAAGGGGCCATATTTTTTATTAGCAGGGGGCCCTAAATGTGGAGTTGTGTCTCTTAGACCTGAGGATTCCTGTCAGCATCCCTGGTTGTAGCAGTGAATGTTCTCACAAAAATGCCTAATTGAGTCAGAGATGTGTCACATGCTGGGCTGCATCAAGTTAACAAAATACTCATTAGGGAAATTATTTTGATGGTCAAGTAGACTCTTTGCAACTCAATACCAGTCTCAGAAAAAAATGGTTAGAAAACACAGATTTTTAACATTACGTAAGGTGTTGGTAGAAGCTAATGAGGGTCTTAATGAAAACCACAAAGCCTTTCAATTGTAGCTTTATACACCCTCGCAAAGACATTATTTTTATCAGAGTATGTCAACTAGGGCCCGTTTGTCAAAATTGCTTTTTTGTGTGTGTGAAAATCCCAGTAGATCAGCGCTTTCTGAAATACTCAATGAAGCCCATCTGACACCAACAAACATGCCACATACAAAGTCATTTAAATCACCTTTGTTCCCCATTCTGGTGCTTTGTTTGATCTTCAGCAGATCATCTTGACCATGTCTACATGCCTAAATGCATTGACTTGCCGACATGTGATTGGGCCGATTAGATATTTGCGTTAACGAGCAGTTGAACAGGTGTAACTAAAAAGTATATAGGCATCTTATATAGGCACATTATTTCTTAATGTTTTTACATTTTTTTATCCTTTGCTGTTTATTATTATGCAATTACATCTGCGTCTCCTGTACAGTACATGTGACAAATAAAACTTGAAACTACAATATATGCAAGGTAATGTCCTCTTCCCTTCTCTAGCGCACTGTATTTTATATTAACAAGCAGGGAGAGTGAGCCAGATATGCTTCTTGTATACATGTATTGGCCAATTAATCATTTGTGATCATGAATAATAAAATAAATAATAATAAAAAACATGAAATTTAATACTAGCTAGCTTCATGTCAGCGTAGGTCAGCTGAAGTGCTAGCTGCTAGCTAAGGTAAAGAGCTAATGACATGCATGGAGCAGTACCAAACTGTTCCGGTCTTGGCCTCATCTACTAGAAGTCAGGGGAGTCTGGTCCCTGACGGAATAACTTAGTGCCGTTTACCATTTGCCTCTGAGTGGAGAGCAGAGGTAATAGGGGAGGCATAAATAGCAGTTGAAATCTCCCAGATTGCATCTGAATGGCCCTTTAAACAACCAGCGCGGCTGTCACTGCGACTCAATCTGAACGATCCATCATTTTCGACCTTGTACGACAAGCATCTACTCTAATCACGAATGGCAAAAAGCAAGAGCTCCATGGAGAAAATGGCTACAGGGTCGTTTTACTTTGAATTTCAGTTATCCGTTTGTACACTAGAAAACTGGATACTTACAAATGTGACTGTGTTAAGTGTGCATTTGCATACAAAGTCCATGCATTCACATATCATGGAAATAAGGTGGGTCAAGGTCAAGGACATAAATGAAGTCTCTTGAATCATAACTTGGCCTGTTAAAAGGAACAAATGGAGAAAAAGCATATATGCACAATCTGTCAATGTATGGGTAGCCAAGCCTCTGGCCATAAAAACATGGTTGCAGAACAATATGTTACTCAAGGTGTTCTATGAAATGGGAAAAACACACATATATATATATATATATATATATATATATATATATATATATATATATATACACATGTTTAATATTTTCAATGCCAAGAACCATCAGGGCAATTTGGGAAAGTCTTAAGTCAGACTTTCTTTATTATCTGAAATGATGTTTGGTCATTAATAAGCAGTTGGTGGATTTGCATGTAGTCCCAAAATAACTGTTTTGTTTTTTTGTTAATTGATTAATGTCCTCATACAACTACAGATCTGCTGAATCAATGTTAAGCATGCTGGCACAACTGGTCCCCCTCACCTCATCTAGTCTCCCACAATGTAATTTGACACACGCTCGTCCCTCTGCATAGTTATAACTTTAGGTCAGACACAAATTCTAACTCCCTATCTGACCTCAGGTTGCAAGGTACATAGTCCGAATGCATACAAGTAAGAATTTCATTGTGAAGTATTTTAATATTTTAATAAAATACAGAACTTTCATACCCTGGATATCCAGAGTTCTTGCGAGAGCACAATTTGAATTAGCTCCGATGGTAGCTACACGTATGGGGCATAGCGAAAAACCACTGGTAATTGGTCGTAATGTTATTCAGTTACGTGCAGTGAGATTTTCTAATTCATGCATGGTAACGCCCCTCGCGTTGGTCCATTTTCATTACTCGATGCCAGACCCTTAATCTTTCAGATTTGGGTCTGGATATCCAGGCTAGAACTTTCACACGTCTTCATATGTCTTAGTTTTTGAGTCTTTGTATTTTCGTACAAATTTCTATAAGTGAGAGGTAGTTTCTGCTCCATTGTTTGTGTTTTTTATGTTGGTGACAATACATTTTAAGTGGACTGTACTACTACTGATCACTATAAGGGTAACACGTTTAAAACCACCTTGGATCAAGAACCATTGGTTAATGTTGACCCTTTTAATTTCCTTCAGAGTCAGGAATTAATTTTATTACAGTGTGCCATCCGTTTTAGTACTGTAAGCTGGTGTCATGTTGGATTGACACCTCTCCCTGGAAATTGTCCATGTTCCATTTGATTTTTGTGTCTACTACTTTGCAATTTTGTTGTTTTTGTATTTGTTGTGTGGCTAACTAGCGCAAAGTTGTATTACAGTTGGAAGATACAGTATGTACCTGGAATATAAATTATCTACACCTTATCTTAGCTAGCTGAGATAGCTTGTATCTCAGCATGCCTGTAAGGCAGGGGTCTCAAAACGGTTCCACATAGGACCTAGTGTATGCAGGTTTTTGCTTTTACTGTACCTTATACCTGACTGTTTTATTATGTCATTAATTGGTTAGGATCTTCCCTCACCTGGCAGTTTAGGTCTCAATTGGGCTCTAATTGAAAGACCAAAAACCAGCATAAACTAGGCCCCCAGTTTCAGACCCTTGCTGTAAGGTGTGTAGCTGAACCGCGTTTCAGCTGTTACCTGTTTCACCTGGATTTTTCTCTAATCAATGGACTCAAGTTTTTACTGTACTGGACAACTTTCTTTAAAGAATATCACACCGGAACTCACCTGCAACACGTTCTACAACTAATCTACACTCCTACCTACCTCAAGACCACAGCATGCTTATTGGCTAGCTCTTCAGAAGCGGATTCTCTCCTTGGCTTGCGTTCTGGAAACCTGGTCTCAATTTGTTTGCCATGGCCTCGGCCACAGCTGTCTATTCACCCCGCTCTGTGTTTATATTCTGATGATGAGGGTTGTTCTTCTGTTGTGTTTTTACCAGCTAGGCTCTGGTGCTGGTTAGGTTGGCTAGGCTGGTATTAGCCCATTCCCTTGGCTGAAAAGCAACACCACACAGGGTCTCAGGATGCTTTACTGTTGTCATGACACAGGACTGATGGTAGCACTCACCTTGTCTACTCCTGACATGGTTTTTTTTGGATGGCCCAAACAATTGGAAAGGGGATTCATCAGAGAAAATGTCTTTACCCCAGTCCTCAGCAGTCCAATCCCTGTACCTTTTACAGAATATCAGTCTGTCCCTGATGTTTTTCCTAGAGAGAAGTGGCTTCTTTGCTGCCCTTCTTGACACCAGGCATTTCTTCAAAGGTCTTTGCCTCACTGGGCATGCAGATGCACTCACACCTGCCTGCTGCCATTCCTGAGCAAGCTCTGTACTGGTGGTGCCCCGATCCCACAGCTGAATCAACTGTAGAAGACGGTCCTGGCGCTTGTTGGACTTTCTTGGGCGCTTCTTCACAACAATTGAACCTCTCTCCTTGAAGTTCTCTATAATCCGATCAATGGTTGATTTAGGTGGAATCTTACTAGCAGCACCATCCTCGACTGTACTCTGTTGCTTCAATATGGATCTAAACTTGTTGTCATGTACCAGCAAATTGACTCCCCTCTGCCTCTCTTGTTGACACTCAGCCCTTGATTACTATGGCTTACATCGAACGTCCTCCCCCCCACCATATACTACTGCTGTTCTGATCTACTATTTATATACAACTATTGCCCCTCTCCCAATGTTATTCTGTGTGCCCGGTCCTCTGGCATTCTACGTAGACGACTCTACATACATCAACTCCAACACTGGTAGCAACGTGTCTCTCTGGTCTCACTCCCTTCTTACTACACCCACCATATCAAACTGTAAACCTTTGTTTTCTTCACCCCCCCTAATCTACAACCATCTGTGCTCCCACCTCACCATGTCGAAGTACCAATCTTGCTCTCCTTAACATCCGATCTATTAACATCAAAGCTCCTCTGCTCCATGAACTAATATTGGACTACAAATTGGATTTTCTCTGTCTAACTGAAACCTGGCAACAACCTGATGACTTTTTTTCTCACTCTATGTAGATACTCCCCTTGGATATAGTTACCTGTGCAACTACTTCCTCACTGGAGGTGACAGTAGCCTTGCTATATTGTACAAATCCATTAACAAATTACAGAAGTTTAGCGCATGTAGTATATTTTGCGTGGTATGCACGTTTTACAAATGGCAAACCCCCCCTGCACACTATACCCGGTGGCGCGCTATATACCATGTTTTTTTACACAAGATAACTAGTCATTCTTTTTATTCTATAGTGTCGTTATAGAACAGCTATTCCCAAAGTGGGGTACTACATAAATTGTGGTTCAACATACACTCACCTAAAGGATTATTAGGAACACCATACTAATACTGTGTTTGACCCCCTTTCGCCTTCAGAACTGCTTTAATTCTACGTGGCATTGATTCAACAAGGTGCTGAAAGCATTCTTTAGAAATGTTGGCCCATATTGATAGGTTAGCATCTTGCAGTTAATGGAGATTTGTGGGATGCACATCCAGGGTACCATTCCACCACATCCCAAAAATGCTCTATTGGACTCTGGTGACTGTGGGGGTCATTTTAGTACAGTGAACTCATTGTCATGTTCAAGAAACCAATTTGAAATGATTTGAGCTTTGTGACATGGTGCATTATCCTGCTGGAAGTAGCCATCAGAGGATGGGTACATGGTGGCCATAAAGGGATGGACATGGACAGAAAAAATGCTCAGGTAGGCCGTGGCATTTAAACAATGCCCAGTTGGCACTAAAGGGCCTAAAGTGTCCCAAGAAAACATCCCCCACACCATTACACCACCACCACCAGCCTGCACAGTGGTAACAAGGCATGATGGATCCATGTTCTCATTCTGTTTACGCCAAATTCTGACTACCATCTGAATGTCTCAACAGAAATCGAGACTCATCAGACCAGGTAACGTTTTTCCAGTCTTCAACTGTCCAATTTTGATGAGCTCTTGCAAATTGTAGCCTCTTTTTCCTATTTGTAGTGGAGATGAGTGGTACCCGGTGGGGTCTTCTGCTGTTGTAGCGCATCCGCCTCAAGGTTGTGCGTGTTGTGGCTTCAGAAATGCTTTGCTGCATACTTCGGTTTGTAACAAGTGGTTATTTCAGTCAAAGTTGCTCTTTTATCAGCTTGAAGCAGTCGGCCCATTCTCCTCTGACCTCTAGCATCAACAAGGCATTTTCGCCCACAGGACTGCCCCATACTGGATGTTTTTCCCTTTTCACACCATTCTTTGTAAACCCTAGAAATGGTTGTGCGTGAAAATCCCAGTAACTGAGCAGATTGTGAAATACTCAGACCGGCCCGTCTGGCACCAACAACCATGCCACCCTCAAAATTGCTTATATCACCTTGTTTTCCCATTCTGACATTCAGTTTGTGGTTCAGGAGATTGTCTTGACCAGGACCACACCCCTAAATGCAACTGCCATGTGATTGGTTGAGTAGATAATTGCATTAATGAGAAATTGAACAGTTGTTCCTAATAACCCTTTAGGTGAGTGTATATTTCAATATTCACATATGCCTATATGTTAGTAAAGTGACGTTTTGTTGTCTGTATAGCCCAGTTTCACTGGCAAAAATAATCACAAATTAGTGTCTGGATAAATAACAACCAAAGTTAAATAATTGCCGTCCAACCACATAAAATATTATTATTTGTTTTTTATTGAGTACTTGAGAACAGACCTCCAGTAGGCAAAACAAAGTAAACTCAACAATTACCGTATGTAACGCTAAAGTACATATATAACAGTACATATAAGCTTATATTATTACCACCCAATTTTTGTGATTTATAATTTTATTAGACATATTAACTATTACTTTATGTTGTGAGTGGAATTCAACCAGCCTTTATATATAATTTTTATTTTTTAATTGTATATATATATATCTTTTTATACAGAATATATATTAAATGGATGACATAGCTTCATTTTTCTAAACGGTGGCGCCCAAATTGTAAGCACAGTTTGGATGGTGGCCAACTAACCCTCCCTTTCTCTTGCTTGAAGTGCTTGAAAACATATTTAAGAAACAGTACGGGAGATGCTCAAAACAGTGATTATGTGCATTTCGAATGATTTGTCATCACGACTCCTTTTATTAGTAACTGTAATGTTGTCACTGTATCCTGTGTGCTGTTTTCTTTTCGTTTTGAGTTTAGGCTTTCTTAAGTTCTAGCATTTTTCCTGTTTGTGATTTGCTGCATTACTGAACATTTATCTTTATTGTCTTTCTTGGTGAGTTTTGACCTTAGCTTGTCTTTGAGTTATTGATTAGTCTAGCCCTTTTGCACCTTTTCCTGTGCCTTTTTGGAATACCACCTCTGCCTGTACACTGTTTTTGCTTTTTCCTTGGATTATCTATTAAACCCTATGTTTGTACATACAAACGGGACTTGCCATCTGTCTATGGTTGTATCATTACTGTAACTCGTTCAACTCTGTTGTTAATTTATTATAACTTTGTTATAAGTACTCCTCCAGCTCAGTACTCAGACAACAATGGCTGTTTGTTTTACGTTGTATAAATCAAATAGATCAAGCTACTCCTACATCACAAAAAATACACATTTAATGTGATAATTGATGCAGGTTGCTATAATGAATAAATTATAGGACACCAGGCGCATCACCAGAATTTCAAAACACTCGGGGCTCAGACAGATGACCCGGTGCTGGGGGGATTGCATATGTTTAATTATTGCATTAGCTATATTTTATGTGGGCTATTACATTATTTGTAATAACAGCACAAATGAAATGAAGTGTATGTTTTTGTACAGATGAAGTAATGTGTTCATTTTTACAAGGTAATGTACAGAACAAAAGTGTAAGGTGGTTAACACTAGAACCGCCAAACACCGATGCCATCTGGCAATTGAGTTTGTAATTAAAATAAATCTGTGATTTTGAAAGCTACACCATCCTCCTTCCTTTACTTTTCATAAATGTGTGTATTTTACATTATTCCATGGTCCAATTTAAAAAATCTCAAACAGAAAGCTATTCATAGATGAATTCCATGTTATTTTTACCCCAAATTCCTACTAAAAACACCAAAATCAGATGCCTCCTAATGTTGGTACCCGGCTAAATATCTGGTACCCAGGCACCATATGGTAGCCACATTATGGTGCTATTATGAATTGGATGCCTCTTGTTGTTTGTTAAAAATATGTGTTTGAAGAACAGCATATTTCTCAATGTAATACACTTCTTTCCTTAGCGTGATTTAACATTTTTCCGGTCAAGCGAGTACCCGTGGAGTGTGATAAATCACCCCTTAATTCTACTGATGTTTTTTGGGTATGTCACATGTGTCTTTGTTTTATTTATATTTAAATATATAGTTAATTATTATATTTCAAACTGAAACTCTTGCAATATTTTTATTTTTAGTTCACTCAGAAATATTAGGCTACGCTACCTTGCAAATTTCTATTATTATTCCATACATTTTATGTTAATATTTAACTCTTAATTTAATTAGTAAATATGGTCACATGATTCAATGTGGATGTAATAGATAACATCTAAAATCAATACTTACTATGTTTCCATATTTAGCTAACTGTTTATGGCTGTTTGGAAGACTAGAAACGAAAAACAAACCGTAGTCTCTTTTTCAAATGATAAAAATGTGTTCCTGCTGTCTGACCACAAGATTCCTCATTTTTATTTTTCCTCAAACATACCCCACAACACTGACAAGTGTCTAGTTCATTTTGTAACATCAAAGCTGTCGACCACATCCAGCTCTCTGATGCCATCTACTGTGCACTTCCCCAAGATCATGCCCCCAACACCCTGAAGATCTGCCTAACCAGTTCAACGGTGCTCTGTCTACCTCCCTCAACACTCTGTCACCACGCAGAGCTAAACATGTTTTATTCACATCCTCAACACCATGGTTTACACCTGAGCTCCATTGTCTGAAGCAGGTTGGCCACCGCCTTGAATGCCTGGCTAGAACATTGGGGTTCACCATCCACACTGAAGCCTACAAACATCACATCTCCACATACAGAGATGCCCTCAGTACTGTATGGTCCTCCTACTTCTCCAACATCATCAATAGCTCTAACATACTCTGTTCTCTGTTCTGGTCAACAAACTACTCCAGCCACATGTTGACAGCTCTAGATCCCCCACTCTGCCGGCAAATGCCTTTCTTTAAAGACAGAATCAATGCATCTCTGTCTGGCTTGTCTCCAACATCCCGACCCCAACTCCCAACGACTTACTATGTCCACTGGCTTTCCTCCAAACTCACCTCCATACATTCACCCCCATTGACTCTGCCTTTATCTCCAAAAGTATAATGTCATCTAAAATGACAACCTTTTCCATGGAGCCCATACCTGCAGCTCTCATTAAAGTTTGCCTGCCTTTCCCTACATCACAAGTATTGTCAATCACTCCCTCACCCACTGCGCTGTCCCCTCTACCTACAAAACATCTGCAGTCACTCCCATTTTAAAGTAACCTGGACTGGACACCACCATTCTTGATAACTATCACCCCATATCCAACCTCCCCTTCCTTGCCAAAATCCTGGAAAGGACTGTTGCTGCTCAACTTCAAAACCATCTCCTCAGCAATGACCTGTTTGACCACCTCCAGTCTGGCTTCCAACCACTCCACAGAGACTGCACTTCTTAATGTTGTGAATGACCTCCTCATCTCTGCTGACACTGGTGCCCTCAACATCCTGATTCTCCTGGATCTGAGTGCCGCCTTCGACACAGTGATCCAGCAGCTCCTCCTCATCAGACTCGGGGGTTTGTGTCTTGAGGGAACTGCACTCTCCTGGCTGCAAAGCTCATCTCACAAACCGCTCCCATTACATCTCACTCAATTACCATAAATAGGAATTAGCTGCAGTCACCCAGGGGGTCATCCAGGGCTCTGTTCTGGGTCACCTACTCTTCATCATCTACATCCTCTCCCTTGGTCAGATCCTCCGCCATTTCAACCTTGACTTTAACTGCTATGCCGATGACACTCAGATTTACCTCAGCATCAAATCTCTCACCAACCCACCTCTGGCCCATATTGAAACATGTCTCTCTGAAACAGGGCCGGAGTGGGAAACATTTTCAGCCTGGGAAATTCATGGTGCACCTGCCCATTTTCTGATGGGGTAAATAGTAACTGCAAATAATCGAACCACTTTACTTGTGTTATTTCCTACTGTACATATTTCATTTATTTATTTATTTATTTATTTACAGAGACAACTTAAATGTATATGCTAACACTATTAAACAAGCACACAGTCAATCATAAAACAATAACCTAAGCAAAACTAAGACATTTTTTTTTTATTTTCAAAACAAGAATGACCCCTGTCCACTGTTTAGAATTCAAATTCAGAAGACAGAGTTACCATTCACATCACATGTCATGTCATCTTGGGCAATACACCTCACTTATATTCTGATGAAGTATAGAAGCCCTAATCTCATCTGAGACTACAGCTCTTGATCTTCCTCTCAGTCTAATTCCACCACACATACAGACTCCTCTCCTCCATCAGCCACTCTTCTTCCTCTGTCAGACACTTCTCTATCTCTGATTGGGTCCAGGTTGACACTACAGTACACATGTATTACTAAAGTAAGATGTCTCCTTTTGAATAGATGGTAATGACATTGAAAGACTAACACCTGAAATGTTAAATGAGCTACTTTGACTGTTAGGCTATACATTTGAGCTACACAGTTAGCTAGTTACATGTAATACAGTAACTTTGCAGTAGCCTACAGTACATAACCAGAGCTCTTGCATGCTGGCTAACTACTGACTGACTGTAGAGCTATATAGATAGACACCTGACAGAAATATCAGCAACTATTTTCTTTACTGTTTTGAAAACTCATTTTCCAACAGTCTGCTTTGTTTTGGAAGAGTCTTTCTATTTCTAAAACAGGTGCAGGAGTTCGCTAATATGCTGTAGTAGATAATAGACATTATTAAGTTATTTTGTCTGGTAACGCGTCTGCTGTGTCTCTCTGCCATCACGCACACTCAGGAGAACATACTGGTAAATGAATCACACGCAGGGAGTAAACATTTGTGATTCTACTCTTTGGCAAAGAGGTTGGTGCGATTATAATTTAGATAAAGATTATTAACATTATTAAATATTAAGTGGGAAAACGATAATTAACTAAATGACATTCCTGGTCTGCTGACCAATTCTATTTTGAAGGCTTGTTTGATGTGGACCGTGGGAGCGTAGCAGCTCTTGTGTTTTGTGTGTGATGTAAGAATAAGAAGTGCGTTCGAAGAGTGGGGTGCACTACTTCACATCTGCATGCAGGGGGCCCAGTCCGAATTGCAACAAGTATAGCGATTATAAAATAGTTTTTCACGAACCACCTTACCGGCCCAACAACTAGCGGCCCACCGGGAATTCTCCCGGTTCTCCCGATTACCCACCCCGGGCCTGCTCTGAAATAAAATCCTGGATGCACCACAACTTCCTTAAGCTCAACAGTGACAAAACAGAACTCCTTCTCATAGGTCAATAAATAAAAAAATAAAACCTTCCCACCATTTACAACACAGTTGTATCCCCTTCCCCCTATGCTCACAACCTATGCTTCATGACTCCACCCTCTTTTTTGAGCAACACATAAAACAGACTGTGAAATCCACATTTATTGATCTTTGTAACATTTACAAACTCAAAACCTCCCTCCCCCCACCTACAGCCATAACTCTGATTCATGCATTCATCTCCTCCTGTCTAAATAATTGTAACTCTCTTTCACCCGGCATCAACTCCTCATACCTCCATAAGCTACAAATGGTTCAGAACTCTGCAGCCAGGCTTCTTACACATGTTAAGCTGGGATCACACCAAATACGGCAAAACATTCCCGTACGGCACTGTAACGTGTACACACCTGTACACCGCAATCAACATCGTAATCAATCTTCCACATCGTCAAGGTGGAGGAGATCCTCAGTTTGCTAGTGTCTAGCCATCCGTGTGATCATTTTAGCCAGCTCACCATGCTGGCAACAGCAGTGTTTTTCTTGCAATCCCATAAAGACATATTGTAGGTGAAAGCTACATATTAGCTCTTCATCTGTGGTACATCAACATCCGGTTTGGATACCATATGGCAAAACGCAGCTCAAGTTGGAAAAATTCAACTCTTGCGACATGCCTGCCATACCTACATTTTGCCAGATCCGGTAGATTAGCTGCAGCGGTGCGATTGCATTCTATGTAAATGAATAGACTGGGTCTTGTGTGATCTCACTATAAGTTCTGGCAGCACATCACCCCCATCCTCCAAGAGCTCCACTGGCTCTCTGTCTCCCAGCGCATTCAATACAAAATACTCCTTCTGACTTATAAAGCCCTCCAACACCTTGCTCCCCCCTACCTCTCGGCCCTTCTTCATCCATATCAACTCACACACTCACTCCGCTCTGGTACAGCAGGGCACCTCATCATCCCCAGGTCCAAGTTACAGAGCTTTGGTGACAGGGCTTTCTCCAGGGTTGCTCCCAGACTCTGGAACTCTGTGCCTCAATCCATCCATGATTCTGACTCTATTACCATTTTCCTTCACCGCCTTAAGCCTTTTCTTTTTAAATAAGCTTTCCCATAGCCCATGCTTCCCTCGGCTTGTGTTCTTGTCTTTGTTCTTTTGTATGTTTTTGATTGTTATTTGTTTTGCTAGTATTGCAAAGTGTCTTTGGTCCTTGAAAACGCTATATAATTACCATGTATTATTATTATATGTATTATTATTAGAATAAAAACACATTCCTCCTAAATTTTAGAAGTGATTCTAATACAATTATTTAGCAAGCCCCCAACATTTAACTTTTTTTGCTTCCATTATGTCTCCTGGTTGTTTCAAATTTTGCAACTGGGTTGTTAGGGTCAATACAAATAAATGTATGCCATTTTAATTTCTTTCAACAAGCTGAAGAAAAGAGAAACCAGCACACTGCTCTAGCATTAATTACAGTTGTTGATGTATTTAAAATGTCAGCCCCACAGCCATCCTCAGGGCTTAAATGAATATTTGAAAAAAAGTGCCCTTATACAGTATACACTCACCTAAAGGATTATTAGGAACACCTGGTCAATTTCTCATTAATGCAATTATCTACTCAACCAATCACATGGCAGTTGCTTCAATGCATTTAGGGGTGTTGTCCTGGTCAAGACAATCTCCTGAACTCCAAACTGAATGTCAGAATGGGAAAGAAAGGTGATATAAGCAATTTTGAGCGTGGCATGGTTGTTGGTCAGTCTGAGTATTTCACAATCTGCTCAGTTGGGATTTTCACACACAACCATTGCTGGGGTTTACAAAGAATAGTGTGAAAACGGAAAAACATCCAGTATGCGGCAGTCCTGTGGGCGAAAATGCCTTGTTGATGCAAGAGGTCAGAGGAGAATGGGCCAACTGCTTCAAGCTGATAGAAGAGCAACTTTTACTGAAATAACCACTCGTTACAACCAAGCTATGCAGCAAAGCATTTCTGAAGCCACAACACGCACAACCTTGAGGCGGATGGGCTACAACAGCAGAAGACCCCACCGGGTACCACTCATCTCCACTACAAATAGAAAAAAGAGGCTACAATTTGCAAGAGCTCACCAAAATTGGACAGTTGAAGATGGAAAAATGTTGCCTGGTCTGATGAGTCTCGATTTCTGTTGAGACATTCAGATGGTAGTCAGAATTTGGCGTAAACAGAATGAGAACATGGATCCATCATGCCTTGTTACCACTGTGCAGGCTGGTGGTGGTGGTGTAATGGTGTGAAGGATGTTTTCTTGGCACACTTTAGGCCATTGTTTAAATGCCACAGCCTACCTGAGCATTGTTTCTGACCATGTCCATCCCTTTATGGCCACTATGTACCCATCCTCTGGCTACATCCAGCACCATGTCACAAAGCTCAAATCATTTCAAATAGGTTTCTTGAGCATGACATTGAGTTCACTGTATTAAAATGGCCCCCACAGTCACCAGATCTCAACCCAATCGAGCGTCTTTGGGATGTGGTGGAACAGGAGCTTCGTGCCCTGGATGTGCATCCCACAAATCTCCATCAACTGCAAGATGCTATCCTGTCAATATGGGCCAACATTTCTAAAGAATGGTTTCAGCACCTTGTTGAATCAATGCCACGTAGAATTAAGGCAGTTCTGAAGGTGGAGAAAGGGGGTCAAACACAGTATTAGTATGGTGTTCCTAATAATCCTTTAGGTGAGTGTACATCTCCACCTACATTGAGTGCGTCAAATGTGAAGGGAGCTTCATAAAAAAAGAGAATAAAGTGTTACCCACAGCCAACATATACTTATTGAACCAGTCATTTGCTTCCCAGGAAGAAACCTAGAGAGGATCCAGACTCAGTGGGGTTGCCATTTCTCCTCTGGCTGTGCCGGGTGTAAAGTTTAACTCTGTTGTTAAACAGTTAAGGCCAAGTTGTTCGTCAGAACACATTTAAGGTTCTGTGAGAAGTCCTGGGGCATGATCTGAGAGTTCAGATCTTCATGTGGGCTGTGTCCAGTCTTTAGACAGATCCAGATTGGCTGCACCATCAGATACACAGGAAAAACGACAGCCAGGTGGGGTGTGGGTGGTGACATTGGCTTTGGACGTCGTCAAGACAGTTAGTTCTGCGGTGTGGTCCAAGGACTCAGGTCATGCTAGGTCATCATCCTAGGACTCAACAGGACACCAGAGAAATTAGATGGGGCATTCCTTAAATCAACAGCACCTCAACCAGAATGCAGAATAATATGTGTCCTCCAGCAGAACGAATGAAGCCTCTACTATAGTAAGCTAGGCCCCATCCTGAGTGGTTCTCTTGTTCTCATGGCAAAACATTGGTATAAGTATGTAATGAAAATTTCTCCGCATTACGTAGACATCCTTACAGATAAGTCCTTTCAAATGTGAACTTTCGTTCATATTGAATTGCCGTTCCAAAAAAAAATTCCAAAACTAAACCAATCAGTTACAATTTAAAGTACTTGGGGAAGGTTTAGTTCAGGCATAACATTTTACATTTAAGTAATTTAACTGACGTCGGGAATCAAACCAGCAACCTTATGATTACCAGTCTGACTCCCTAACCACTGAGCCATCTGCGCCCATAATGTGATAGGTTATTGAGGTTAAGGTTAGGGTAAGGTGAGGTGAGGTTAAGGTTAGGTTAAAGTAAACTGACGTTTTTAAGGATGCTGAACAGCTTCTTCCCACAAGTCATCAGACTCCTAAATGGACTCCCCTCTTAGAAACAGGGTTAAACAAGTAGGGTTACTGGACTGGACATATGCACTTAAATGCATCAGAGAAACAGAAATCAGCTGCTAGTGTACATGTGTTATGTTTTGAACTGCACATTCTTAGCTGTTTATCTATAAGTATTTATTATTGTCATTGTTAGGATTGATTATGTTTGTATTCATTAAATTGGCACTTTTGGGGGAACAAAATTTTGTCTTGTTATGTATGTAAATGCATGAGAAAATTATAAATAAATAAATCGATCAATTTGTGTTTCGGGACATTATTTTCACTTGCGGAAGGTTGTGTGAGGCACACTTTGGTAATGCCCTCTACACCAACCAGTGAGGGGTGAAGACTGAAGCCAATGTGTTGAACGCTCAGGCCAGGCTGGCATGTTATAAAATGTAATATTAGAATACACATTACTGTTTGAATACATGCTGAAAATAAAACATAATACCCAAAAAGTTACTTGACCACAGAACAATTATTATTAATCACTTATACATTTGTGACCTATTGAAGTTTGGGGTCGAATTCCTATTTCAAACAGTCACAAATGCAAACATTTCACTTGAAGCTTCGAGGCCTGTACAGTATATCAGCCTAAATACTTCTTGCCCAGTCTAATTAGCCATCAGAACTGGCCTTCAGTGGCTGATGTGCTTTCATTACATCAACCACTATTGATTCTCCATATATTTTCGACACACTTTCTGAAACACTCCACCTGTGTAATTACCTTACTCAATAATGTTTACATCTTAATATACACTGTCAAAAAAATAAAGGGAACACTAAGATAACACATCCTAGATCTGAATGAATGAACTAATTGTAAGAAATACTTTCATCTTTGCATAGTTGAATGTGTTGACAACAAAATCACAGAAAAAATTATCAATGGAAATCAAATTTATCAACCCATGGAGGTCTGGATATGGAGTCACACTCAAAATCAAAGTGGAAAACCACACTACAGGCTGATCCAAATTTGGCTGATCCAACTTTGATGTAATGTCCTTAAAACAAGTCAAAATGAGGCTCAGTAGTGTGTGTGGCCTCGCTGTGCTCGTATGACCTCCCTACATTGCCTGGGCATGCTCCTGATGAGGTGCATTAGGAGGAACCCAGGGCCAACCGCACCAGCATATGGTCTCACAAGGGGTCTGAGGATCTCATTTTGGTACCTAATGGCAGTAGGCTACCTCTGGCGAGCACATGGAGGGCTGTGCGGCCCCCCAAAGAAATGTCACCCCACACCTTTACTGACCCACCGCCAAACTGGTCATGCTGGAGGATGTTGCAGGCAGAAGAACGTTCTCCACGGCATCTCCAGACTCTGTCACGTCTGTCAGATGTGCTCAGTGTGAACCTGCTTTCATCTGTGAAGAGCACAGGGCACCAGTGGTGAATTTGCCAATCTTGGTGTTCTCTAGCAAATGCCAAACATCTTGCACGGTGTTGGGCTGTAAGCACAACCCCCATCTGTGGACGTCGGGCCCTCATACCACCCTCATGAAGTCTGTTTCTGACCGTTTGAGTAGACATGCACATTTGTGGCCTACGGGAGGTCATTTTGCAGGGCTCTGGCAGTACTCCTCCTGCTCCTTCTTGCACAAGGGCGGAGGTAGCGGTCCTGCTATTGGGTTGTTGCCCTCCTACGGCCTCCTCCACGTCTCCTGATGTACTGGCCTTTCTCCTGGTAGCACCTCCATGCTCTGGACACTACGCTGACAGACCCAGCCAACCTTCTTGCCACAGCTCACATTGATGTGCCATCCTGGATGAGCTGCACTACCTGAGCCACTTGTGTGGGTTGTAGACTCTGTCTCATGCTACCACTAGAGTGAATGCACCGCCAGCATTCAAAAGTGACCAAAACATCAGCCAGGAAGCTGAAAAGTGAAGAACTAAGAAGTGGTCTGTAGTTACCACCTGCACAACCACTCCTTCATTTGGGGTGTCTTGCAAATTGCCTATAATTTCCACCTGTTGTCTGTTTCAACAGCATGTGAACTTGATTGTCAATCAGTGTTGTTTCCTGAGTGGACAGTGTGATTTCACAGAAGAGTGATTAACTTGGAGTTACATTGTGGTGAGCAGTGTATAACTGTTTTATGTCTTAAAGGTGCATCCATTTTTTCATTGTCAATACTGTAAACCTCCTACCATAATAAAGTACACACATACCGGTACTTACTTACTCAGTAATGTATGTAATATACAGTATCTGGAGAATGATGATGTTTCACTGTGTTACATACAGTACCTGCAATTGTTTGTGATTGGCAGTGGTATTCACAGTAATTTCCTTTTCCCAGGCTCAACATTGTTGTTGAAATTAGAATTCTGTTTTGACTATGTAGCTGAAGCAAGTGTGAAATATACTGCAGAAATCACTCATTTCTTGGTTGATGAAAATCTACACCAGCCCTATCCCACTCTGTCCCTCAAAGCCAGTTCCACATCTTTTCCTTTGCAACTCTCTAATCTGGCACTTATTTATACCTGGTACGCCAGGCGAGTGCATTTAATGATAAGGTAGCGCAGAAACCAGCAGGCAGAGGCCCTCGAAGTGTAAGAGTTGAATAACCCTGATCTACACGGTTTGCTCCATTTGTGAGAAAGTTGAAAATTGTACATTCCAAATTGCTGTAAAATATTGGTGAAAATGACTAAAGTTAAAAGTCAAGTGTGACAAAGATGGGTGAAGCATGAGGTTTAGTTTTATATCAGGTGCAATGTTCTTGTTATTCATAAGGCCACATATTAACAATGTATTTATTATTAGTAAAACAGGTTATATACATTTCATATCACCATCAACTATTTTATAATACAGAGCTCAACTCTAAAAAGACCTAGGTCTCAGCTTTAACTAAACAGTAAAACTAGTATTTGTTAGTCACTAGCTGTTCCAAAGCTACTGGACAGTAGTGAGTGAACACTCCATGGCTTGGTCTTTAAACACCACCCTGCCCTTGAAAATAATTACCACTGCTCTTGCCATTCGATGAGATTCATTTTCAAGTGATTCTATGAATTGCAGGGCTATTGAGGTGAACTGACTGGAAAGTGACACTAGAAATTTGAAAACAGAGATGGTGGCCAAGTACAGTTGTATAATCTATCCGTATGTGAACACCATCAGGGAAAGGGATTGTCATATTCCTGCAAATTCTCTAGGCTCTTGGCATGATCCATTATGTGCCAATTGTTTTATTATAGTAGAAATGACACCAGGGTTTGTGCTTGGAGAATATACCCCATTTGGTCCTCAGTTGTGTCTAGAATGTGGTTTTACACATGAAATCAGTTTCATTCCAATAGTATAATATTTTACCATGAGTAAACCATTAATAAATTCCTATTAATTAATGTATTGTTATAGGCGTTTGTTAAACGATTATGTCTAATTAATTTCACTCGGCCATATAAAAGTGTGTGTTTTACTTATTCACTCATCAGTGCTGGTTCAAAATGTTCTTTTGCAGTTATGTCACCTACTCACAGGATGTGGTCACCATTTAGCCAATTTCCTAAATTTCCATTTAAGTCATGCAGCAGACGATCAAGAGAGACTTACTCGATCAGTTAATGTCCTTGCTCAAGGGCCAACCAACGGACTCCTTTCAACTTCAAGTCCATTCAATCATTTCAGTGAATCCTCAAGCTGGCAAGATATTTAACCCTAATTGCTTCCCTAAGTTTCATTAGATAAAAGTATCTGCAAAATGACTAAAACAAAATGTGTCAAGAAAAGTAGTATGAACTTTTGATTCCAACACAAGATGTATACAATTTTTGTCATGCTGAGGCTGAAATAAAGTGAGGCAGAAGCAGGTGCAGATTTCAGTAGTTTTAATACGAACAAAAATAACAAACATTATTTTACAGCCCTTCTGGCAGAACGAACAGCACTAACACAAACACAATAGTTGTCACGTCGTATTATAATGGCTCTATTATCATTTCGATATGAAGCTAAACTCTTTCATAATGTGTTTTTGCTTGTTGGATATCATGCCTAGTCTATGTCTATAGGCTTAGGTTTTGTATGTTCTACTGATCAAAATGTATCTGTTTATTGTTAAAGAATTAAATGAAAAATTAAATATAAATGTGACTTATACACTGAAGCGACTTGTGTTTTCGCAACAACAGTTTTTTTGCAGAGTGCGACTTATAATTCGGTATGACTTATATTACAGAAGTATTTTCCAGTCAACTTGTTTTAGGGGCATGACAAATCATGTTCAGAGAGTCAACCTCTATGAACGCTGTAGCTTTCATAAACCACTACAATGACAACATGTTTGGAGACAGTGAAGAATGTTTCTACATAATCATCTCCAGCCTCTAAGGCCTATAATGGTATTCAAGTAGCCTACCTTTATACAATCCTATTAATTTAATTTGGGAATTATGTAGTAAAGACACAAGAATATAGCTTTGGCCAACCATCCACCAGGAAAGCTACTTTTCAGGGTTGGAACAGGGTTTAATCAAATAATTGCCCACTCAGCAGCTCTCCAGATAAGATGGGGTAATAATGGCTCTATACAGTATCCTAACATAGAAGTTAATGTACTTGGTACCTTGATTTACAGCACTATGATACGAGATGGTAGAACCATGGGACAAGAGACCAGCAACCTTTTATTTAGATTTATTTAAGCACCTTAACACCTTGGCTTATTGGACTGATTTGAAAAATGACAGCTCCTGCAATTCTTGAATTCCAAATTGAGCATATTTAAAAGATTATCACAACGTACAGTATGCATGCAACATAATCCACTAAGGAAAAAATTGTTCATTTAGAGGGGAAATGTCAACATATTCTAAAATTGTAATTAATCAGGACTAACTAAAGAGGATTATGTGATTAATCATGATTATTTTTTTAAGCATTTGACAGTATTATATACAATATAGCCAAAAGAATGTGGACGCCTGACCATCACACTCATAAGAGCTGTTTGGACATCCCATTGCAAAACTATGGGTATTAATATGGAGTTGCCCCCCCTCCGCACCTATAATAGCTGCCAATGTTCTGGAAATGCTTACCACAAGATATGTGCCCATTCAGCCAAAGAGCATTTGTGAGTTCAGACACTGATGTTGGATGAGAAGGCCTGAAACACATTTGCCTCTCCAATTCATCCCAAAGGTGTTCAGTGGGCTCACTGGCTACTCAAGTTCCTCCACACCAGACTCATTGAACCATATGTTTTTATCTTTGTGCACATGGGCACCATCATGTTAGCATAGGTAAGGGCCTTCCCCATACCGTTACCACAATATTGGTAGCACCCAATTGTCTGCATTAAAATTACCTTTTACTGGAACTAAGGTAGCCCAACCCTGAGAAAAACAGTCTTAACTCTTATGAATTGTTTCCAGGGATCAATTTCTAATACCCAATTATGTGAAATGTGAACATAAGGACTGTCGCTGGGTATACATCAGCCGCATTCGATGGATCTCAATTGGGGAGGACGGGCTCGTATTACGCTCGGGACCGGAGTGAATGGAATGGTGCGCAACGCACAAAACCCAGTGTGCAAAATGAAAAAACAATGGGTTTTGTGCGTTGCGCACCATTCCATTCACTCCGGTCCCGAGCGTAATACGAGCCTGTCCTCCCCAACTAAGATCCACCGACCGCAGCTGGTATACATGTATGCAGTATGTGGTTCAAATCTAGATGGTTGCAATATGCTTGTTTTTTTCTTCTCCATTTCCGGAAAATGCTCCTCTAGACAGGTGATTGCATATAAATGGAATAAATAGAAAGGCCATTCGAATTCAAATCAAAGTAGCAGAATGGTCAGAGCGGCAGCCATTTTATGTATACCATTCCATTGCAAAGGTCTAGCACCCTACTTCCAAATCAAACTGATTTGCATGTTGTCACCGTGACAACTAATAACAATCGCCATTTTGTTGTGTACTAATCGAATAACCACGCCAAGCAGTTCAATGGCCTTTCTATCCATTCTATTTCTATGGGTGATTGTCTGATGTTAACCTTAACCTTAATCCTAATCATAACCTCAACGTCATGCCTAACCTTAACCAAAATAACATGAAGTGCTACAGACCCCTACAGACCTCAAAATCATTGATCATGTTTTCGACATGATGTTCACTAGATACACCTCAGTGTGTTTGGTAATTCCCAACTCGGCCACCATAAATTGCCTTAAAAAACCTTTGGTTGCGTCACTGTAACATTAAAAAGAAAATGTAATAATTTCAGTTAGAAAAACAATGACTACTGTACACACCTCCTAGCTAGCTCCAGTGCAATAGCTGTGCTAGAATGTGCCCTACCTAGTAGAGAGCAAGGCATTGAACGATAGTCATGGACAAGGACCTTTTGGTCTCTCTATCTGCCTTTACCCTCCTGTCTTTGTCTTTATCTCTTTATTTCTCTTGTCTCTTCATGTCTCTCTCTCCTGTATATCTATGCAGCTTCATCTCTTTATATCTCTGTTATATCTCCCTCTGTTTTTCGGTTGTGTACATTATGTCTGTTTGTTGTCATTCCATAGAGTATGTTCCCAGGCCCACTTAAGCATTTACAGCCAACACAGATGCCAATACTCTACTCTATCTCCATAGACCTTCTTGAGTGATAGATATTGATTGGGAGTGCAGTTCACCACCCGTCAATCGAGATTGGCCCTGATTGGCTGCTGGCGTGGTTGGGAGGAGAGTGCTGACTTGCATTGTCCTTGCATTGCTTTGAGCCCATTCCCCAGCTCTGTGGTGGAAGGGGAATGGGGCCCCCGCCATGCTGCAGGAAAACAAATAGATTTTCCATTCCTATCCCATGGAGATCCTGCAGTACGCCCGGGCTGAGGTGGCGGCATGGTCCACTGCGCCTGCAAAAGTGTGAGAGTGAACAAGCATCTGTCCTATGTTGTTCTTACCCTTTTTCTTTAGATTGGACAGTATGACCATCATGTATTGTATCATGATAAATTACCTTGTTACTGTTCAATGTAATTGTTATTGACAATAGTTTTTGTCTATTTGTATGTTCAATTTGATGTGACACAGTCTTAGTTACAAGTAGTAATGGACATTCAAGACATTATTAGTGTTCTTCAAGCAGCAATATATTGTGCTGGCAGCAGGTATTTCTTTTTTTCAAAATAAAAGTCATTTTTGAAATGCATTGCAATCATACATTGTAAAATCACTGGATAGAGCCATGTGTGACGTCACCAATTGGTTTGTGAATATTTGATTTGTGTAATCGAATTTGCCATTACGAGCGCAGACATCTTGGTTGCGGATGTGACGATTTTAGACGACCAACCAGACGTATCATCCCCAGCTGGAATTCAGATAGAATGCAGGTTTAAGGCACTTCCTCATTTGCGTCAATCTGCCAAACCGGATGCTCACCCTGTGATTGCAATGTGTCATATCAGGGACAGCTTTTATTTTGCTAAGTAAATTCTGAGTTTGTTGTTGACAGCTTGATCCTGCTGCTTGAAGTAGGTTCCAAAACAAAATATAATTTACTAACCATTGAATATCAATATTCCTACACTTGTAACTGTTTCTACACATGTAAAAATATGTTGATTTAATAACAATATTTCTGAATTATAAATCATTAAAATTTGGTTAATCATGGTATATTCACCATTTATAAATTATTACTAATGTATTACTAAACTACCTATTGACCAGATATAAGTAGTCCTCATTCTTCAAAATACATTCATCAATATTTCACTAATGGTTTGACTAAGCATTTATATACATATTTATGAATGCACATATATAAATGTATTTCTATCAGCCATAATGTATATTGGCTGTGGTGTAAAATGTAGAAGCTCTAGTATGGATGACCAAGTCTGACAAAATAATAAATAAATATATGCATCAATAAATACATTTATACATAAAATATAAAAATATAAAATTTTACATTTATTGATCAATATTATTTCCCTATTTATTTATTTCTGTGATCTTTTATTTCATGTATTTATTGATTTCCGTATATATTTATTTCTGTATTTCCACATCCGTAAGCTAATGAGGAGGATGTCAAAGTATGTCACCTTTTTCCCCATTGCTTGATCTGTGTCAGAGTGGGAAGATCGACTTTACATGTCTAGATTGCTATGACTACATAGGCTTCATAAATGGCTACATACTGTAACGTTCCCTCCTGTTCCTGTACTGTTCCCATTCCTGATCCACAGTCCTAGTGTGTTGTTAGTTGTTGTTTTTCTGCCTTAGTTTCCATCAGTCCTGTTAATCTTTGTTTCCTCTTTTTGGCCAATGCACTGTAATATATTATAAGCTACATTGTGTATTTTTTTATTTGATTCTTAGCAAAAACTCCTTTGTTTCTTTCAAATAAAATGTCATCATTCATGTATAATTACTTACTTCCACTAACTAATCAAAGTACTCTCGTAAGCGTAGAATCTTCCATTCAGAATACATACGAGCGATTCGCTCGAATTTAGGCAGCCATGTTACGCCTCCATCTTTAAAATGCATTAGCCAAAGAGGGACATACCTGGAAATTCAAGCTGTGCTTTTCACGCTTTCACACTCAGTGGCACCGTAACGAATTCCAGGAGGAGATTACTCAGGACTGCCAGCAGATTTGAAAGCCTGTTGACGATGGAGGATCATGCCTAAAACCGATCGCCTGGAAACACTATATTATGCTGGCAACACAAACACAGATTTTCTGTTTCAAAATAATAGCATTCATAATTCATTACAATAATCATTGTTAATTCATTGCATAGGTAGTGTCCATGTTCATGTGTTTGCTAAAGTTAGTATTTTGAAAATGTTTTTCAAAAGTAATCATGTTTTCACATGAGACACTGACAATTTATTAAATCAAATTGTGTGTACAACATATTTGTTACTGTTTTTAATAAAACATGTTAAATTATAATTTTTTGCTATAACATGCTCTTGTTGTTTCTTTACACACAATACAATTGCATTTGGTTACAATTTACTAGCTATATAATGAATTAAAAATGATTATTGCAATGAATTAAAACGAGCACTATTGTTTTGAAAACAAAACAAATATCAGAGTTTGCTTGCTGGCATAATAACGCAAGGTGCTATAATGGTATTCAGTTGCTTGTCATATACAATTTCACCACTAGATGGGAGCAATTCTTACACAATGCAGCTTTAAGTTCTTGTTTTATTTGCTGCTCTCTAGTGGGTCCTAGTAGTAGTTTCAGTAATACTAGATCACCTTAAGTCTACTTTGTGTATGTCTTATTGGTTGCAGCTGTGTGTATTTAGTGTCTGGTTAAGTTCTATTTAATCCCTTGTACTGTGTTTGTTCCTTGCTGGGTCATTGAGTTACTTCTGTCAGTGTCCTTGCCTTTTTCATCTACTTGTATTCGTGAGTACAATCCTGTAGAACCATAAATTATTTGTTTATTCCTGTTTTATAGTTTCCTGTTTACGCATTTAAGAAGTTCTCGTGTTTATGTTTTGTAGTCCTTTCATTATAGGCGTATCTTTAGTCAGCTCTACCTTGGATTTTGTATTGTTATTTATGTCATACATTATTTACATATTTGTCTATACTGACTATTTATTAAAAGTTATTTCTTAAGCTTCATGGTGTTTCTTTATTTCTTAACCTGCTCATGTCAGTATCTGACAAATACCTGATCAATGACAGATCGTAACACATACAGGCTCTTTCCAGAGATTTGAGAGTCTTTGCTAACCTAGCTGAAAATGCTAGCTTTGAGTATTTACTTTTTCACGGGGAGGGTCTGGCTGAAAGTTAGTTGCAGTAATCAGCATCTAATGACACAGAAGTTGACCCTGTAGTGTAGGAATTTGGATGAAGTGTGATCATTGCCTTAATTTTTTATATATGATTCCATTAATGCCGGAGCATTCAGATGTCCTTCTCATACTGTACATTGCCAATCAGTTGTGGCGCCAGAGTATATTTTTTGGCTAAACTCTGTGGGGATAATCCACAAAGTGGTGGAGCTCAAATCAATGTCTAAATTTGAATGTGAATACATGCACAACAGAATAGAGCATAACACCCTTCCCAGTAGCTAAACATACCACGCCAGACTGACACCTTTTTTCAGTCACAAAATTACATCAAGAGTAACAAACATGGACAGTCACTACTACCGAGTTTAGGCAATAGCCTATTCATACTTTTTCAACTCGTTCACTCTGGCGAACATGTCCACTATACTAACACATGCGCGCACACCCACACTAAGAGATCGACAGAGAGAGAGAGCAAGCTTCGGTAGTTAACGGAGCACAACAGGTGACACCAAAGCAACAAAAAAACAGTCAGCACAGTTGATATTCCAAGGCGGGGCTGTAGCCCAACAATCCATACCCTGCCGCGGCCCCTGTTGCTGATGGATGCCGTGGAAAGTAATTTTTTAGCAGGATTCTCTGTTTGTGACATTGTAGCTCTTTGGGGTTTGTGAAAGAAACTTATATCCTACAAACCAACCCTGTGTCATTTTCTTGGTTCCTCCCCAGCTGCATTTTTTACGTTCACAATCTGTTATATCTCCCGGTCTTGGCTTGATTGCTATGCCTGAACGATTAAGTCCCGATTTTTGTGAAATAACTTTTTTCTTTGCGGAAATACTTGTTAGTTCACAATGTTCTATCTAGCACATTAGTGTGGACAGCACTATATAAACCGTTTACGCAGCTCTTGCTCTCTGTATGCCAGAGCTGCCTGATGAGGGGGACAGTCAAGTTATTATTTCAAGCAATTTCGAGACATAATGAAATTATAGATATTTATCATTGTTCCCCTTTTTTTTTAACAGATTATACCGTAGTTGCATGGTAGAAAATGTTTGTGTATGGACACAAACAAAGACTTGAGGGAGACCTCTGTGGCGGTAACACTTGGCATCCTATTCCCTATTACTTTTGACTAGGGCCTTTAAAAGGGGCATAAGGCCAAAAAATCCAATCTTTTGAAGGCAGGGGTCAAATGGGGGCATATTGTGAAGCTGACATTACCCATTAAAAATCTGCTGAGAGAAAGGAGGGAGGCTGTATTTGTTTGTTTGTGTGTGAGAGAGAGAGAGAGAGAGAGAGAGAGAGAGAGTGTGTGTGTGTGAAAGTGTGAGTGTGTGAGAGGCCACTGAAAGTCTGTCACTAGAGTTGGACATGGCACTGGGCTGCAATTATTTATTTGATGTTTGCATTGGGGAACAACCATAATGCAGGGCTGTCATTAGTAAGTGAAGATCTGTAAAGAGAATATACTGTAGTATGGTACAGCATAGTACCACGACTCAGTCCCCATATGCCTCATTGGAACTGCCTTCCATTGTATGCTATCCCACAAGCATTACTGAGTCAGAATGTATCAAATTCAACTTTCAGTGAAGGGCAGTGCTCTATAACCCACTAGTTCATCCTCTAAATGAATCAAATCATAATGCTCTCTAACCCAAATATGTAAATATGCTTAAAAAGATTCCTTCTGAATTTAAGTGGAGCAGCTTTTAACGTAATGACAAATAAGTATGCATATATTAGGTCATGAAGTAATCACATTTCATGTTCCTATGATAGCACATGTAATCTTATGAAATCAAATGAAAATAATGTAGACTGCCAAATGTACCGCAAATTTATATTATATTATTTAAATATTATCAATATTCCCATCTCCTTCTTGAGCTGCCGCATTCACTTACTATTCACCATACCAGTTGCTAAAAAACTGCTGCCCTAAAAAAAAATGTGTGGCTTCAGTAGAAGAAATCCAGGATGAAATGAAGGTGATAACGTATACAAACATTCATTTCATCCTCCCTGCATATTTCTAAAAAGAGCGCAAATTAACTTGTATTTTTACTGCATTTTGGAAGGGAATAAAGGGAATAAGTGCTTAAAAACATGACATAAAGAAAAAATATATATGATTATTTCTCCATTCTTTAACAATAATCTTTAAGAATAATTTACCCATTTCATGGAAAACAAATAAACAAACACCATATTTGAATAACCTTATTTTCATCATGAGGTATAGATCCTATATGAGTGCTGATTCAGCAAGGCGTGATTATAGCATATGTATGTGAATGGCTTGGTTCATTGTCTGCTTACTTTTTTCATTGATAATCCAATAGGACAGGCTCTATAGGGTAAACACAATTCAAGACCCATGGTCTATAATTATTTTGAAAAAATCTTACAGATATAGCACACCCTCAATATGAAGTGACAATGTCATGAGCAAAACACAATATTACAGCCTCCATGCAAATCATGGCTCACAGCTTTCAGAGTGCAACCCGCAGCACACAATTCTAGTCCCGCCCCTCGTCCGAGAGAACTTGGGTTCTGGAAGTAATGCTGCGTTCGTTTATTCTCAAAGATCCGACTCGGAACTCGGATATGATGTCACTTCCACACTTCAAACTTCTAAAATGTTCACTTTATTTCATGTTTTAGTTGATGTCTTATGTTACAACGCTAGCCACGTTTAGCAACACCGGTTTGAAACAAGTTTTTTTTTCAATATTTCACTCACAACATGACCGATTCACATACCAACAGGCAGTGATACGGGCGCAGTAACGTATTGCAGTAATACGAGTGATTGAAAGTGTCATTTAAATAACCAAAGCGGTCCAAAAACGATTAAAACAATTCATGTTTACAAGTCACAGGGCGCAGCCATCTTGTATTTCTGCTCGGAATTCCTGCTCGGTCACCTCTGAGATCTCCGAGTGGGAAGGTCGGATGTCCGAGGAAAAAGGGGCGTGTGGTGCGCATTGCTAGGCAACATTCCGAGCTCCGACTCGGAACTCCGACTTGGAAAGATAAACGAACGCAGCATAAATTCCCCATTAATTTCTCCCGTTGACTTCTGGAAAAATATGTATTTAAAGAGTTTTAGAACATGCCTTAGGCTAATCAGCTACGACGTGACTCATAAGCATACAAAATTTAATTTCGAGTGAAAAAGTGAATCGCAAATCCAAAAAAAGTAAAAGGTACAAGACTGTCTACATATTTTCTATTTTGAGCAAAGGAACTACTCATCCCATAAAACATTGCGAGTGTTATCTTTCCGCCTTTACATTGCTTTAAATTACCTAACTTTAGTTAACTTCACTTACACAATGTCATCCTTGAAATATGATGTAAACTACAGCTTATTAAACGTAATTACAGTTCTCTAACTATCCATTTTGTTTTGCTATGACACAGGCGTACGTCACGGGCAGTCTGCCAGAGTTGGAAAAGCAAAGCTTTTTCGCGGGCTCAGTAAACATTTCCAGGGTAACCGCGAGTTTGTCTCCATGACATCACGGAGTTCCACCAATCAGAGGCATCACTTCTGGTTTAGGATTGTGGGTAATGAAGTACTTATCCAAGAAATCGCGAATAAGGTTGTTGCCCCATGAACTTTTGGCATCTTTATAAGCCTATAAAATCGCTTAGTCATGTCGTAGCTGGTTATATGTCTACCATCGACGGTTACAATTTTATGTCTTATACTCGAATTGTCAATGGAGAAAATGTATTGTATTCTTACTTCCGGAGTCGGCTGTGGGCGGGACTGTTGAGGTCTATACATCTAAACAGTGCAACTCGTGTCATGACAGCAATATTTCCAGCTCAACAGTTGTTTGAACACATTAAGTGTTCAAAACAGGGTTGTAATTCTGCATCAAACATTGACAACAAAACAAAAAATGTACCCAATGTTTACATATTTTACTCACCTCAAAATCATTAACACTTTTAACGAGCATGGACGTTTTAAAATCGCCTTTCAAGCTAGCTAGCTATTCTCTGCTAATGTGAGGAGCTGTGGCTGCTTTGGCATTGTCAAAGTGAGTTAATAAAATTAAGAAAACGTTTTTAAAAAATCAATTGACATCAACCTGCAGTTTAAATATTAATACAACTGCCACACTTTGTTCTCCTTAGTGGGAAGCAACTGACGGTAGGGTGAAAGCACCTTGATACAACTTGTTTGCTATTGCAAGTAGTACAGTTGTTGCTAGTCTAAAGTGTTCATCATAGTTATGGGCATTTCAAATCTTTTCAGGGACACTGATTCGTTCATCGGTTCGCAAACAATTTCCGGCGAGTCTCACGTTCATCAACGATTAGTTCTAGCAGTTCATTTGTTCAGTGAGTCCTCTGCTGGCGTTAATGATGTTAAAACAATAACATCATAAACAAACCAGTAATCAGATTAAAGTTACTTTTCCAAGTCACTGTGCGTTACTGTCATTTTCCTTAGTAAAAAATATATATTTTTGCTTTCTTCTTGCGTCTCTGGGAGTGAAGTCACGTATGCGACAAGTCACGTTTTCAGCATAAGGACAGTCAGGACAGTCGGAGCCGGTGCTAGCTAGGCAAGAACCGTTTGCCTAGCAACACTTATGCCAGCAACACAAACTCGGATTTTCCTTTTCAAAATAATAGCGCTAATAATTCAATACAATAATCATTGTTAATTCATTGCAAAGATAGATAGTATGTCCATGTTCATGTGTTGCTAAAATTAGAGTCTGTCAGATGAAACAGACTCTAGTGAATGTTTTTAAAATGTAATCATGTTTTCACATGAGACACTGACAATATATTCAATCAAATTGTGTGTACAAAGTATTTGTTACTCTTATTAATAAAAAGTTAACATGTTAAATATTTTTTACCTATCATATACCCTTAATGTTTCTTTACACACAGTACAATTGCATTTGGTTACAATTCACTAGCTTTATAATGAATTAACAATGATTATTGCAGTGAATTAAAGCTAGCACTATTATTTTGAACAAAAAACGTAAAAAATAATTCATTAGTTAAAGGTACAATATGTAATATCAATCAAAACAATAACAAAATACATACTTTGCATTGAAAGAAAACATCACTATACATATATTATATATATTTCTTAGTTGTGTACTTACATTATCCTAAATGTTTCCACCAACTTTCAAATCCAGAGAAATTTGTAATTTAATTTAAAGACACGGGACGTTTCTTTTTGTCGCCCGTCAATGACGTCATATAATATAGTTGCTCTAAGTTCCAGGGAACCACCAAACATAAAGTGAATAAAGTTATAATATTTTTAACAATACATTACTTTGTCAGTGAACATTTTATCTGCCGGAGACGCTAGATTGGATGGTTGTCATTGACGACGATAACAAAACCCATGATCCCACGCAACCTCCCGACGTCATCCAAGTACATATTTTGCTATTGTTTTGATTGAGAGCCCCCTGGTGGCCAAAAATTACTTATTGCACGTTTAACAATACACAATGTAGATTATAAATTGTATATGATATATAATAGTATATATAATAGTTTAGTGAAGTCAAGAAAGACTGTCTTTATTTTTTTTTTATAAAAACATGTATTCAACTTAAAATGTCAGGAGATACATTGTTAATGTTACTGTTAAAAATGCACTTCCAATAAAGTGAGTGTTGGTAAAACCGGTTGTCATTTTTATGTTGAGGCGGTGGGGGCGTTGTCGGAAGCTGCTGAATGTAACTAATAAAGTAACTTGTAATCTAATTTAGTTACTTTTAAAATCAAATAATCTGTAAAGTAACTAAGTTACTTTTTAAAGGAGTAATCAGTAATCAGATTACTTTTTCAAAGTAACTGTGGCAACACTGGTTTCGACTTAGTCTCTCTAGCAGGAGATCGGGGTTTTAAACATGATTTTTTAAAATGTTTTTCATTATGTTAATGACAATTGTTGCATTATGCATTACAGCTTTTATTTTATTTTATTCTAGATTGCTCTTTCACTTTGGGGCAACCTTTCATATAATTCTTTGCTGGCAAATAATGTTAGATAATGTTTCCATTCTCTTTTTGTAACATCTGACCATCTTCTGTCTTTTGGGTTTTCTATAACATAAAATATCAAATTATTGATATTCATCAGTGTTCCCCTTTTAAATAGTAGCCTAAACATACAGTAGTCATAATCATTTGGATTAGTGAGTGAAATGGAGAAGAAGAAGCATTGTCTGTTTGGGCAATGTAGAATGGACTATACCGTTATAGCTATCAAGTGCATTAGATATGAACGATATGATAGTGGTGCATGCTGGCCATGTTCAGTAGACAAACGCATACAATTTCATATATTATTTTTGCACATTTGTTTCTATCCGTGGAAGTTCGCTTTTACATTTTTCAATAATCTTTCGCCCGAACTGCCAAGAAACAGTATTGTTGTTTAGGGAATTCAAAAGGATGCACATATTTGTTTCAAGTACTTCGCACTACAGAGTATAGGCGTGTACTGGGACATTCATACACACACCGCATATAGAGGGCACTGCATTTTCACAGTAGGCGATATATGATGGTAATTATTAACTTTACGTGAATATATTGATTTCAGGATCATGATTATTAATATTGTTTTGGTTGAATTCCACATTAATATCTGGATTCTGCAATTATGTCTGCACTGCGGAAATCATAGGGCCCTACTTAGTAAGTTTGAGCTACACATAGTGCTCACTTTAGTATACCGCCCCATGTGGCTGTGGAGGTGTACTGTCGACAATAACATTAATTTTAATCATGAGAGAAAAAAACGTAATTATAAAACATATTTGCCGACCCACCAACGAGTTTTAATCTCCTGCGACCCTCCTGTGGGTCGGGACCCAGACTTTGAAAAACACTGATGTAGACTACCAGATTACCTTTACCACTTGAAAGGTGATTTAAAAATGTGTCTTAGATAGTTTGCTCTCAGATTAAGTAGTTGTTACAATAACTACATTCAGAGGATTGTGCTTTGATGACTTGTTCATCTCTTTCACAAAAAATGTATTGGTTAAATCAATGATCATGTCGTGAAGGAAATTTAAAAAAAACAAGTGAAAGCAAAATCTGTTGTTTTGAATTTAAGTGTATCTGATCTGTAGTACCAAAGCAATAAAAACATGTAGTTATTTTCAGTATTCTATTTGTAATAAATGTAGCAGATTTTATTTTTCACTTTGACAGTGTACATTTATGTGTTGATCATTAGAAAGCCATTCTGATTAAATCTATTTTGATTGTGGGTTACAGAACAGTAAAGTCTGGGAAATTCCAAGGAGGTGAATACTATTGAGAGCAAGTGTATGCAGTTTTTAATGCAGCCTTGACTAAAACTGGTCGATGTGTTATGTCTGCAGTGCTTGAAGTGGAAAAGTGCCAGCACTCCCCTTATTGACTCTTTGGCATCGTAATCGACTGGTATCAAAAAAGCATTAACTCTTATATTACATTTTTTAATGTTCAAGATGTGATGCGTGGGGGATTGGCCATGACCTTTAGGTGACCTTTAAGCACGCCTGCACAACGTTTATAATCACAGATGCATAGGTTATGTAAATTCTTAGGTTACAAGCACATTTATATGATAGCTGTGAATGTCTAATTGTTATTGGTTTGCTTTAACTACAAAAGTTGCACATTGTACATTTAAGAAACAGTAGATAATTCAGTTATATTATCAATGGTAGCATAAGTTCTGCAAGCATTAAAGGTGACAAATATTGTTAGTGATAAGGAATACAATGTTTACATACTTAGAAGAATTGCATCAGTACACCCTGAGAATAAACTGATTAACTACTTGGCAAACTGATTCATATGTTGACCTTCTTCCCTTTGCCAGGCACAGGTAGAGATAAACACAGAGTAAGGCAGAAAATTGAGGGAACAACATATTTTTCCACTTATAGCACTGTTAATAAAGTTATTGTTAGTCAGTGTTTTAATGGAAAAGGTGAGGGGTAGAAGCTTGCACTACTAAAGCTACATGATCAACAGGCTCTGTGCTGCTAGTGGTACTGGCACCTTGTTGAGGCTGCACCTGGCGTTCATTTAGTTCTGGTTCGGTAGTTGACACATTAATTTCTGTTGAGTCATGTAACTCTGAATAAGCAATTTTGCACAGTGGTGTCTGGAGAAGTGGGTATACTGTTACCACAAAGCAGCTAGTGAAGGCTACCTATATAAATCTAATCCGTGATCTGACAATTTAACATTATTATGTCCTTGAGCAAGGCAGTTCATCCTAAACGCATCAAATATGCTCATTATGTCAGAACTATACACATTTAACGAGGTGTGATCAAATACAAAACTATTTTCTACATTAATTTAAATGCTGCTATTATTATGTCCAACGCAATTCCAGTCAAAACAATGAAATATAAGAAACTGAAGCCAACTAATGCTATTAGGCAACCTACTGTATACAACTCCACTCGATAGCACATATCCTACCTGGCTGATCCATTGGAGGACCAAAGAGGTTGATGGTCAATTTAAGGTTTCTCATTCAATGTTCTTCACTATTGAGAAAATATATAAATATTGTGATGATAAAAATATTATACCGTATTATTATAGCCTCTTAGTATTACATTGCCTAATAAACTTGTATTAGCCAAAATAGAATTGTCACGATTGTGATAGTGTTGCAGTGGATAAATGATACAGATGCTAAGAAGTAAGAAAAGCAAACAGGTTTTAATAACAATAACACTTGAAAATAAAGAGACTTTGATGAGTCAAACTGGTGACGTACGTAAAGCAGAACACCTATACACATACATGTAACATTTTAGCAATTAGAGACAATCAAAACAACCATACACAGGGACTTATTACAACACTGATGACTGTAAATGAAAACCAGCTGTGTACGTTTAACAAGAAACAAGACAATCTATAGGTTGATAAACTAATGAGAAAACAAAAACTGGCTGTGAACAGTCAAGACAAATGAGAGCGATCTGTTAAATGAAGGTGATGTCACTGAGAGTCCGGTTAACACAGAACAGAAAAATGCACACAAAATGAAGACAGAAGTTGGGGACTGTTACAACATGTTGCATTTGTCAAAATGACTACCACAGTTATAATCTAACATCCTAATCACATAATACAAATCTATTACATTAATTATTTTATTTTTTGTAAAGACAAACAATGCGTTGTCAATAATATTACTAGCTATTTACAATAGGCCTGTTCATGATATTTACTGACATAATTCACTTGTCTAGTTATGAGTGGAGACAACCTGTGTGGCTTATCGTGTGTGACATTTCCCTGTCCCTGACATGTCTTGGAACTACCAGCTAAAGGGATGGAGTAATTTTGTTCCACACTTCCATCCAATCTCTTCTCGCTCTCTCTCTGTTTTGGGCAGGCTGGTTCTTTCTTTTTAGCAGTGAAACCACTTCTCTCATTATCCTGGTGTAATGATGTGTGGTGCACATTTCCAGTTTATATGCTCAGTTCACGCATATCCCTACCGCTGTACACACAGCTAAGCTGCCCGTAAAATATGTGTGAATGTGTTGCACTCTACAGTAGTAAGCTAGTTGAAACATCGTATAGCTCCAATGAACTACTTTGAAACTATTTTGACTTTGCTCAGTGTGCAGGGAGATGACTTGCATCACTGAGTGTACCCTGGGTAATGGTGTTTCAGCTCCCAGCAAAAGGTGGTTTAGTTGTAGTTCATGTCTATTCGAATCATGGAGTGATGGTAATCCAGAACATGGGAAAGGCTATAGGCTGTTTATCAATTAACATTTTTGTCCTGTTGTTGGTTTCGAGAAACAGCCCGGTCCATGTAATTTGATTTAAGGAATTGAAGATGGACAAAGAGTACCGGGAGCTTATGAGAAATGCTGGTATGCATCAAAAACTTCCAGTACTCCACAACGTAAAATATAGAAGTGCCGGTACAGCGTACTGCTGAGTACCTGAGAACTTCAAGCACTGGCTGTTGGAAATAAAACACCCGAGAACAGGCTAAACCTATAGATGACTGAGAAACTGAGTGGGAGTAGGCAAGGATTTGACTGAGATTGACAAAGGGGATGTTGAGGTGTAAGCAAAGCACGGTAAGCTAACAATGTAGAGTGACATCAAGCTACGAATCCATCCGAGTTAAAATGAAAGAGGGTGATGATTTGTTAGAAAATGTTCCCACTGAATATTTTTAACTGTTTAAAATGACGTGTTTAAGTGACATTTAGTAATATTGTCTATACTGATACCCTTTTAAAACATAATGAAATTGCTTTCGCTACCGCATTGTTATTGTTTTTTAATATTAAGACTTTTCTTGATTGCAAAATGATCTTATTTTACTCTCGATAAGAAGGATATTGTTTATGTTATGCACAGTTAATCTAAGTAGTTTTTGGGGACCAGTTCTGTGTTCATCGTTTTGTGTAATACTTTCACCCCTAAAAACTCCATGTTGTTATCCATGGTGTCTTGCATACAGTACTTTTAAAATCTGCCTCATACCATTATGGAAACCAAACCATCCCCTCTCACTTTCTTTCCAACAATTCCCCAGGTCGTTGATGTAGATTAAATTGTGTTCTCAGTCAACTTGTTACAGTAAGGGTTAAATAATTAAAATACACATGAGTAATTCACTGCCAGAGAGACTGCGATTAAAGGGTTTGGCAGGAGGCACTGAGCCAGTGGTGGGTCAGGGTGAGGGCTAACCCTCCATCGAGGGATCACACTAACTGCCTTTATCCCGCTCTCCCAGGTGTTACAGAGATAGAACGGTCCAAAGACCTCAAATGCCTTCTGAACAACTAACTGCAATTTCTCCAAAGCACAGAGCAGTAAGCAGCACTTCTAATAGTACACTTGATGCACTGGAAACCTCCTTCACTATAGCAGACTGTCTGTGTAAAGGCAGCACATTATCGGGGGCCATTGGTTGGATTGATACTCTCTGTCTGGACTCCAGGAACAAAGACAGCCCCTAAACGCTTCATCTTCAGCCCTTTAATTATGTTTTACATGGTCAAAATGGAGTTGGGAGTACATTGGCCCAAGCAGGGAAGAGTGTTGGATTTAGCTGACCCATGACGTTCAAGGTTCTCAGGTGATTCATTTTTTGCGTTGGATCTCCAAAGCACCCACAACACCTAACATGTTGTTGTCAGGAACCTGCAGACCGTTCACGGAGGAAGAGAGTAACAACTAAGACATATATATATATATATATATACAGACAGACAGACAGACAGACAGACAGACAGACAGACAGACAGACAGACAGACAGACAGACAGACAGACAGACAGACAGATATATATATATATATATAATAATAATAATCTTCACAGTTATACACTCATTGTCAACACCATATCCACCATAGTTATTTTGGCAGTGGAACATATTTTTTTCCAGTTGCATTCGTACGAACTACCCTTCACCCATGACTTGCCTACTTTGTTATGTGTTTATGTTTTAGTCAGAAAATACCAATAAACATAGAATCATAATATTGTAATAGCTAGTGGAATACAATATGATGATGAATATTGTAATGCTGTAATGAAAAAGCCATGTCTACTGTACAGTAAACAGGCATTTTTCTGAGGTCCGATTTATTGATGTTGATGAGACAAAGATGTGCCTTAAAATAGTGTTTATATAGTTGTTGAATAAAATCAGCTTTTTGTGTTATTCAATAGCCCTCTATTCTCTGCTGCAAAACACAAAAATATTGCATACAGAAATTCCTTGAATATAAAATAACAGATTCCCAATTCAGAGAGGCATGTTTGCTCTACATAGAATAATGTCAATCTGAACTTTCCAGAACTTAAACAAGAAAACTGTGATATATGCCAGCAAGATATGTACTGTACAGTATGAAGAAATTAAATAATTTGTCAGCTTTTTGTGTTTCTTTACTGAAGTATTTCTTAATGTATATTTAAATTATCTCCAGTATGTGTAAACATGTTGTCCTCCACTTTTGCTGTTCCTGGGGAAATGCATTTAAATTGTTTTGAGTTAACGTCTTGTGTTTGAGTGAGAAGGCGACACAAAGTATAGCCTGTGTATGTACATTTTCTAAAGATGTACAGAGTTGTTTTGGAGATTAAAAATAAACTACAGTTTTGATTTAAATAAGTTGGCACATTTCCATAAAAAACATTATTTCCAAAATATCACTGCACATAGTATTGTACAGTATTTCTGTTTCTGTACACATGACAAATTTGAAAGTTAAACTTAGAATAAACTATGCAAGCAGGGATGTCAATGGACATTTTAGGTCTCTGAACGTATTTGCCAATACACAAAATTATGCATTTAGCTCATCTTGAGTTACAGACTTGTTTATAAGTATACAAGAGTATTGTTTTGAATGAGTAGGAATAAAACCAACAACCATTGGTATCAAATTCCTCCTGTCTGCACATTAAGCTATAGCACATGGTTGGTCTCTGCATGCACCAATCAATGTAATTGTAGGGCCAGAGAAATCTTTTGACACAAAAGATGACGAACTGACCAATAAACACACAACAGACAGAGGCCATTCCATTGTCTCCCATCAGGTTCTTGGTGGAAAACAAATACCTTGACACCCCCCGTTCAATCTGTAGATTAAGTTGCCCAATCGAATACTAGGCGCCTAAAAGAACCCACGGATTGTGATGGCTGATGGGCCCAACCCTTCTGTTTCAACCGAAGAGCTACACTTGATTCTTCTAATCAGAGTCTTCATTGAAGACTATGGCCAGTAAATTAACTAAATCAAATGTGCTTTCGCTTGATTTGAAAGAAAAAAAAAAACAGACAACTTCCCCGCTGCCTGGCTGGAGAAACAGAAAACGACTTGGCCACATTCACTTGTCTACACTGGAATAGATGCTGACTCCTGTCTCGCGCTTTGTTCCGCTCTCTGCCTTTAGGAGTTCAATCCAGCAAACCAGCTCTAAGCTGCCTGTGTCCACTTCTTTATACTGCATTTAGAGGGTAAAATACAACCTTCGTTAACACTCAGTTGAAAAGGGAAGCAGGCTCACTGAGGATAAATGGTATTCCCCAGGCCATGTCTCCTATTCTCTCATTGAATGCATCCCAAATGAAACCCTATTCCCTATTTACTGCACTTCCTTTGATCTGAGTCCGATGGGCACCAGTCAACATTTGCACACTATAAATGATGTGCCATTTGTGACGAGCACTCTTCTCTAGTCTGTCAGTGGCTAAACACAGCTCTTTGAACATGTCTTTGGAGGGGTGAAATCCCTCACTGTCTCCCATCCAGTCTCCACTGTGTGCTTTCTTCCTGGGGGGTAAATCCAAGACCTAACCCTTTTCTTCACTGCTACTTCTCTCTAAAGCTGGTTAATGCTGTAAACCAGGATGTTTAATCCTCTCAGCTGTACTGTAGGCTGTAAGGCCTGTCTGACTGAAAAACCGAGAGAGAATGATTTTTGTCATCTTTTTTATAGACTGATGAATGAGTCATGGGGCACTTGAACATTGATGATCACCTACCTTTTAAACAGTGTAAAGAATTATGCATATCCCCAGTTATAAAATTATTTTTACCAATCATACAATACACTATTGTTTCGGTGGCCAAGGTCTTACACAAGGAGACATCTACATGTCTCCATTATTATCAAAACATCTGTGCCTACTCGCCAAATATATTTTTAACAGATGAGAATAATGCAATGTTTCAGTGAGCCATACAAAGAATACTACATAGAGCCTCTGTAATGCATTAATGCAGTAGTATTCTGATATTACACTACGAGGGCCAGAGCCTGCTGGGTTTCATTAATTGCACACACCTGGTGTCCCAGGTATAAATAAGTCCCAGATTAGAGGCACGCAATTAACAAAAAATGTCTGGAACTGGCTTTGATGTCCAGATTTGATTATGAAGGTGCTACTGCAAATTGGTTGGCCAATACTGTATTTTCTCAACAGTGGGCCAGCTGAATTACTTGGAAAATTAGGTTATATCGCCACCTGCAGGGAAACCTAAGTTGGTGCTGTTGGCTGTAACACTTGTCTGGCAGGAAAAAACATTGAAACATTATGGCAAAAATTCCCAAAGATCACCTTCTGCTTGGCACTCTGCTGTTCATATGCTAATGCCAGTGCACATCCTCATTTTTCAGAAGTGTCTGGAGGTTGCAAGCTGAAGTTGAGAAAATTATCTAGGGTGTGTAGGCTAATTACAGCCTCCGGTAGCCCTTACAGCAAGTCTGCAAAGATACAGCTTTTATAAGCATAGTGGAAGCCCTTACAGGCATCGGACACTGTAGGCACGCCTAATTATTACACGAGGCATTTGTGTATGTCAAATTTCAGACATGAAAGAGTACTTCTTAATTATACCTCTTAAATTAAAACAGTGACTGTTACTGATTTGTATTGAAACATCATTCTTGTTTTACTATTTCAAAGCATGAATTGCATCTTTCAAATCACCAGTGTATCCTGGAGCTGATAACTTTATTGATCCCCTTGAAAATCAGCTCTGTATGAGAATAAGGGCCCTCAGAGCCGTTTGGTATGGGCTCGGGTTGCATGGAAATTCCAATTATGGCAACCTAGTGCTTTTGAACAAAACTTTTAGATTTGATTATGCAAGATGTCTACTTAGCAGAAATGTCTGCAGAAGGTTCTTTGTAGTAAAGTCCTTTGAGTAGTGTCACACATTGGGATTGGTCAGCATAGATCTTGTCTGGACACCTTTCTGTCCTGACCTCGATGACAGGCCTATTACCCTTTCAATGCCTCGCAGTTGACCTCTGTCTTTGTGGCGCTCTAGTGCTAAAACATATAGAGGGGTGATTCTCTGTGACGGGTGCCTTTTGGAAAATACTTTTTCTTAAAAAAAAATCTTGAATAAAATGATCAGAAATATAGTTATTTGATAGTGGATTTCATGCATGAAATCCCAAAAATCATTAGGTATAATATAATACAAAGTGTGATCGGGTCGAATGTGATGGGGTTGAATTTTTTATTTATAAATATTTCAACAGAAATTAAAGTACAGTATAGATACTGTATCCTGCAATATATTGATACATTTTTACAATTTTCATCCCCCCAACATGATCCCCCCCATCCCCCCACCCATCCCAACCCTCCCTCTTTCCCTAAACCGACACCCCACACAAGACAACTAGACAAACCGACAACACACTAACAGACATACAAATACCTAGAGTAACAAAAATACATTACATTTGATGGACTAGGAACATTATATGATTTAAATCAGATCTGAGGAGAGCCTCTTCAAGCTATTAAAGTATGAAATAAAAGTTTGCCGTTTTTGAGTGTGATTACAAGTTTAAAAAATGACAAGACATCACATAGTCACTGAGAGGCTAAGGGTGGGTGACAGGACTTCCACTGCAGCAAAATCCTGCATCAGGCTAATAGTGTAGTAAAAACAATGATATCTGCATTTTTATAGTTTTGCGAGAGAGAACCCCTGAAACTCCAAACGCTGCTATTAGGGGGCATGGAGCGAAATACATTTTAAATGCTTTTGAAAGGGTATGGAATACAAAGGTCCAATACTTACTAAATTTTGAGCAAGTAAAAACATATGGTAGAGGTCACATGGGGAGGAATAACATCTGTCACACACATCCACCACTGTAAGATACATTCTAGACAGTATGTATCCCACAGTGGACACATTACTGGACTTAGAGTAAAGAACTCTGTTGATCACCTTGAACTGAATGAGTCCAAGAGGAGCAGAAGATGAAGTGGAACTTGTTCTGTTGATCACTCTATTTCAGAAATCCTTCGAAAATGCAACACCCATTTCCTGCTCCTGAGCAGTTTTGAGTATCATAGTGGAGTGTTTATCACAGAACATATAATCCAAGAATAGATTTGTGAAATCACTGATTTCTGTTGAGGTAGAAAATTCAATAGCTCATTCCAGGGCTAGGTGGGGGTAATAAGGGGAAGCCAGCAAATTCAGAGGAGACAAAATGTTTCATCTGCAGATATCGAAAAAAAATGAGATGGGGGCAAAGCGTATTTAAAAACAAGGTTTGGAAAATTAGAAAAACCTAAATTTTCTTACAGATCATGATCAAAGTTTTAATGCCGTTCCTTTTCTAGAGAGAGAAGGCGTTGTCAACCACAGATAGATAGACAAGGTAAATATGTGGTTGTTATTGTGGGGTTGACGTTTTCTGCCAGTTTAGCCAAAACTCCATAATTAGCTAAGAGAGTAGCACCACATGACATTTAGGACATCATACAATTCATATTGTATGATGTATATATATATTGAAATATTGAGTCTGACAATTTCAATTTGACAATAAAAAACATGACATATAGGTCAGAAAACATACCGACACTTGCCTTCACTTGTCACATGTTCTTCAAGAGACTTGTGTGAATTTTTATCTCTTTGATATTCAATAAAATTGTAATGATGGTTAGTGAAGACGCAAACATGTTTGTGGTGAACTTCTTAGACAACCCCTTTTTTTAAATGAAACAAAAAATATGTATATTTTGTGTTGCATTATAATGCAAAGACACCTGGTTCTATTGATAGATGGTTTTAAAATGATTTTGTGATATCCTTTAATTGAAAATCTTAGAAAATTGTGGGACTTGAAGGGCACCGAATTCAGAGAATCACCCAGAGTCTGACAAGTACATGGCCATTTTCACAGGCTGCATCATTCACAGTCAGTGGTAGGTTGATGGATAGAGATGGACGTATTCTGGCATGTTATTGGATGAGGTTTTAAATGATATATCAGTATCCTAGCATGTGTCTTTGGGTTGGTAATGTGTTGGAGGTCATAGCATAAGCTGTTGATGGATTTGTCCAAAGCCTTGTTAGATCTGTAGCCAAACTGATGTTAATGGTGATGTCTTTGATTGTTTGGAGATGAAACAGGGCTAATGTAGACACTAAAACATTTTTGATGACTGAGTGCTACAGCTCTGATAATACAATTAAAACTTTCATGTGTTAACATGTTTGTTCCACATTAATGGTTGTTGCAGAATTGTAATTTTGTACTCAAAACTACATGTTTTGATATTGTTGTGAATAAGTCATGTAGTGTTAGCTCCAGGCAGTGTACATTGGCCAAAGTGCCATTGCCAATGTATCTGTTTATTAGTATTAATAATTAGTACGGTCCAGGATATTTGCTCATGCTACTCGTAGATATATAATTTGCTAATCATATCATTTGCTACAGATAAAAAGAGAATTACTGCAAGCATGAAAAAGAATTGGATGTTTAATGGAAGACACAAAAGAGGGTGTCGAAACTCGTTTGCCATTTTTTTGGATGGACAACTGATTTCTTGTAATCTAGCACCAGGATGCACTCTTGTTTCCTGCAATGATGAAGGTGCCCAACCCTGAGCACAGGTGAATACAATGTGTACTGCAATGACAGTGTTGGTACTTTCTTCTGTCTGTACCATCAAATACACATTTTGTGATTGGGCTAGGTCTGTGATGTTGGAAAATGCGTAGTGTGAAATGGTGTTAAATACAAACTGTTAATTGCGTTTGAGTTATACAGACGTGAATCAGACATGGCAGTTGTTTTATGTCTTGCAATCTTAGGATCTATGAGGCACTCTGCAGTTACAATGCTAGAACATGCTAGAAAAAAACAAAATAGACAGGGCAGGATTAACTAGGGAACAATAGTAGAATGTGTATAACCATGACTGTGGATACGATTTGTGACAATTCAGTTGGTAAATGTGAGCATGTCTAAGTAATTAAGTCAAATAGGGGATGACCAGCTTTAGAAAATGCTCTAGTACCAGGAGGGGTTTACAATGTTCACACAATGATGCATATAATCTCTAAAGGTATGTTCAGTTTGCCTAAACATTTAATAAATTTTGGAACTATTTGTCCTGAGAGCAATGTAAATCATTGAAATACTATGGTTAGTTGTCACAAAATGAGTGACAAGATGGTTGGAGGCAAGAGTGAAGGCAAAAATTGATTTTTATCTTTTTAAAAAGATTTAGTATATCCAAAACATTTTTCAAAATAAACAAGACATCAGGAAGTCAAATACCTTCAGAAAAAGGCGAACACACACTTTTAAAATCCAACAGGGTTCCAACAATGACTGGCAACTGATAACACAAACAGGGGAGCTACAGTTATACACTGTTAAATGAATGGATTAACTACCAGCTGTGAATGATGGAAACAGAAACAAGATGATAAACAGGATGATGATTTAATCTAATTAAATGTCTGGGTGATAACAGAAACATTAAACATAGTCGGTGGAGAAATGCAGACACTGGCTCAGGCTCTGCCACTGAGGTAGAAGTCTTCACAGATCCACCACATTCGAAAATCCAAGGTCCGACCCGGGACGCAAATGGATCTGAGTCTATAATTTATCTTCTGTTCTATATCTATTTCTTTCTCGGATCTAGATCGGATTTGTCATCATTGCGATGGGTTTCGTATGCATATGTGCAATTATTTATTCACCGACTGGACCCTTCTTTTGTTGATTAAATGTTTGAGGTAAGGAACTTATCAGTCTTGAACACTACCTACACCATGGGCTGTGCCAAAGCCAGTAATAGCAAGCGTAAATGCAAATTAGACATGTGCGTAGGGTGCCATTTCATTCACAGTGGTTACCCAGAAATTATGCAAATAAATGATTCAGAATGTTTTAATGCAGTTATGTAGATTACATGCAAATCTATTTACATTTGAAATGAACCAGTCCTGATCAAAAAACAATTAACAGGTAGGTCTCTCCGTCGCACTCATATCTAAGGGCCTGTAGACAACTTCATTTAAAGTTTGTCGGGCATTCAAAATTACAATGCTGCTTGGTAGCCAACGAAAAACAATATGGGAAGGTAGCCCATAGAAATATTTCCTTCTAGGTTATTTGTTTTTAAGGAGCCAGACTTTCGGGAGTGTAGACTAGACTGATTGAGATGAAATTGCTCCATATGTGGGACAGAAACTGACATCCTACAGCACTGGACACAAAACTATAAGCAGGGCATAAGCAAGGGCAGTGATGAAGTGACTACTGTTGGGTTAGGCTGGCCATTTAGACAGCTAATCAAAGTGATTAGGTTACTCACAGAACCTTTTTTACGGTACATTTCAGAACAGGTCTTCTTTGTTAATGGGTCCATCCCGAACAAACCTCCATTGTTGAAAAATATATTTATGCAAATCGGGTTTGGGCAAAGACCTCTACACTGATGGACACTGTGTCAGTATCCCCCGCAAATGACCCCCCTGTCAGGAGGGCAACACAGATGGCGTTGACGGGAGAATAGAAGGGTGGAAAGGGGGCTGGAGGAACCGGAACAGGGTGAAGACTCCAACAATGATATTGGGGCGGAGCAATTGGAACAGGGATAGGCAGAGGAGCAGCCATCACAGGGACAGGGGGAGGAGCAGCCAGCACTGGGAGTGGGGGTGGAGCCTCTGGCACTGATTTGGAAGGTGCCACCTCTCAAGCTGGCATTGGAGGCAGAGCCTCTGGCGCCGGCCTGCGAGGCAGAGCCACTGGCATTGGTGTGGGCGGAGCCTTTGGCACCGGTGTAGTAGGGAACCAGGCTGGCTGGATCACCACTCACCTGTTTTCCACGAATGGGTACTGCTCATTGTCTGTCTCACGGTAATCCTCACCCTCCACTGACATACACATATCCCCATCATCAGCCCGGACATCATCGTCCTCCTTCGATTAGTAGAAGTGCAAGTCTTAATCGTCAGTCCTTGATCAATAACCCATCAGCCCATAAGGTGAACTGACCCCAGCCCTCGCACAGCTAAGCACCTCATATCTCCCCCCAAAAAACATGTACGGGAAACGTTTCTCCCTCATCCCCTCTTTCGTCTCCTCACCAAACGGATCATAACAGGCGCTGCTGGCCTGACTACATCTCAGCATTGGGGTTTCCTTACCTCGCAGCCTTCTTTTATTTAGGCCTGTCATTCTGTCACAATGCGAGTGCAGGGATGGTTAAAGGCAAGAGCAAAAGTAAAAATATTTCATATATCCAAAACACTTACAAAATAAACAAGACTTTGAGGAGTCAAATTCGTTCAGAAAATGGCAACTGCACTCAAACAGCTATATACACTGTTAAATAATGGAATGACTACCAGTTGTGAATGGTTGAAACAGAAACAAGATGACTGATAGGATGGCAGTGTTGATCAATGTTTCCCAGGGGACCATAATTACAATGTAATAAATTTTAGTGATTAAAAAGATAAAAGATATATCTTTTAAGATTAAAATATATATTATTAATATACCTTTGGATAAAGAGACTGATCTTATACCTTCACTGGTAACAAGTACTGTAGCAAATTCTATAAACCATATTAAAAGAATGTACCCTCATTGCCGCCTCCAAAACACTGGCAAAATATTGATGGGTAAAGTCAATTCTTTTTGTTGTTGTTGATGTATGCATAGGCAAAACATTACATAACAAGTTAAATGCATGAAAATGATGACAAAGCTGGCACTGTGGCCATCAAAGGAGCCTCTTCTGAAAAATAAAATCATCCACTTGCATTAATAAAACAGGGTTTCTACTGACTCTTTATGGGTTTACTCAGGCTTTTGTCTATCAATTTTGTTATAAACCTTAGCTGTAAGTACATGTGCAAACCAACAAATATCAGTAATTTAGTTATGGCCAAAGGCATGCTGCATGAGTTAGCTGACAGATGTTAATCACTTTTGAAATGGACGGTAATAGAAGGTGGTATATATTCAGCAAAATGTTTAGGGAGAGAAAGTCTACCATATTTGTGTTTTGGGTGGGTGGAAAAAATACAAATTTCGCAAAAAACGATGGCTAATGACATTTACAGTAGATATTTATGTGAATAAATGTTGGACATAGGAATGGTATGAAACTGGGCACCCTGAGGGTTAGAATGTCCCAGATGATTAGTCATTTTTAAACCAATAATCCCTGTACACCACTTCAGAACATTAGTACAAGGATAAACATTGGGGCGCCTAAGCAGACAATGAAAGATTACAATGTCCAATTATATTATTTCTCTAAAAGGCGTGACAAAAGCACTAATTTTAGCATGCACCACCAAGTCTCAAGAGTAGGTTCTGGAGGGAGACAAATTGTTTGGCTGAGATGCCTTAGACTAACTTACATTTTTTTAAATGGTGGCATTCTTCTCATTGAGTGATTTGAAAAAAGTTCTGAACAGCTTAAATTATTACCTTCTTTTTAGAGTGTTAAGACTGAATTTAAAACCTTTTTAGAAATAATTTTCAGAAGATGTATTTTGTTAAAAAGGAATGGAATCTGCAGTCCCAACTTCAAGGAGACGCTGCTTACACCATTAGAGTGGAAGGACAGAGAAGAGCTTTGAGTTAGTGTTGTGCTAGCTGCCCTCCTGTAGAGCTTGAGCATTCTCTGGAGGTAGGGGAATTGCCTGGGTGATGTCTAGGGTCGTACCAAGGTTATTGGCACTATGGGAGGGGCACACCATGGACTTAGTGGCTTTTTACACTACAATAGATTTCGATAGCTTTCAGCAACATTTACGAATCCACTCAGGCAAATTTCCATACTTTTTTTTGTTTACACTGCCATGTCTCCAGACCGCAATTGGGAGTTTGTGGGTGTGTCATTCAAGACGTCTTGAGCTGGGTGCCTGAGCATTTCGCTCAGAAACCAGCCCAGCCCATTGAATTACATTGAAGAATTTCCCCTCAATACCCATTTCTCCTGGGCTGTTAGCAGAGCCCCAGGTGGGATCTTTCGAATTCCTCTTGTGCGCTACCTCTGGAGGTCACGAGGAATTTGAGAGAGACCCGCAAGTTTACACACTACAATTGTGTCTTGTCCCGATGTCGGCTCGAACAAATTCAGAAAATGTTGTTGAAATTTATCGAAATTTATCGTAGTGTAAAAAACCTTAACCATGATGGAGCAGTGTTGGAACAAAATGAAGAGCAGCTTTTTATAATCAAGGTTGAGATTGAGACTATTAGTGTGTCAGACAGAGATACTCTATGTTATTTGGTACAGTAGGATCATCCTTCCAGTTAGGATACAATTACCTATGCAGGTGGAGTGTAAAATCTAATGGTTCGCAGTGTCTAAGGCAATAGATAACATCAGGAGGATAAGAACAAAGAATACAGACAGCTTAGGCAGTTTCCACAGTAATCAAAGTTAAAAGACATTGTGAGTTTAGCAGTATTAGAACTTCATGTGATGTTAGGATAAATGTTTGTTATGCCATTTTTTCTGATATATCTTTATTATTCAGTTTGATTTAAAGTTTTGGGGAATTCTACTCTCACAGAGGGCCTACGTCTGATAGCCACGATTCACCGCAAGAGAATCAATGCATTTTTGATGAGATTAATTAATCAAACAGGCCTGAGCCACAGTATATGAGTGCAGTGGAGCTGGAGTGCAGCTGAGAGCATGTCTTTTTGGCAGTCATATAAGCAAGTTTAAAAGCAAAAAACATGTATGATGGCCATCTGTCCCGCTCCAAGTTTGCTCCAGTGCCATTCTGACCACGCCCTGCCCAGCATTTTCAGTTTCCTTCGTCACCCTCAGATTTTAGGCATAACGTATGAGATGTTGCTGAAACATTTATGGCTTCTTCTGAGTCTACTTCAAAAGCAAATGCCAGCTTACATAATCAAAAGAAGTAGAGTGTTTGAACAAGGAGCGATGAGAGAGTTCTGACCACACAGTGTTGCTCACATACCCATGCAGTAGGACCAACAGGACTAGCCACAACCTTCATGTCAACATTGTTGACACATGCACAATCACATCATATTATATATACAGTACAGTTAATTACCAGATGCAGACGATTAAAACAAAACCTGTTTTTGAATGATAGATAGATGGAGAGATGGAGAGATGGAGAGATGGAGAGATGGAGAGATAGATAGATAGATAGATAGATAGATAGATAGATAGATAGATAGATAGATAGATAGATAGATAGATAGATAGATAGATAGATAGATAGATAGATAGATAGATAGATGGAGAGATGGAGAGATGGAGAGATGGAGAGATGGAGAGATAGAGATAGACAGATAGACTTGAGTGCATTTAACTTAAATGCATGAAAGGGTGTAATTTTTTTATTAATTTTTTTAAGTTAAATGCACATAAATCGGTTACCTCAAATTTTTTAAGTGAATTCAACTTTTCGTGTTTACAGTGAATCTGTGCAGCTTTACAAACAAAATACTGCCCATTATAGATTTACAGTGACTTGAAACTGCATTCCCTTAATCAATGTAATGTTTTTCAGTCTCACTTTGTACATTTTGTTTGGAAATGTTCTCAAAACAGTTAAATGATGGCAAGACACAGTGACTGTTAATTTCATGAACTCAATCATTTTGAAGTAATCAGTTACCTTAATTTTTTTTAGTTCTGCTGACTTTCGGGTTTACAGTTTACCTAGCCAGTGCAAATTCATGTACAACACACTATATCAAAAGTAGAATGTTAATATTGAAAAGGGTCATTTTAACATAGGCGTTAACATAATCCCTTTGATATCACTTGCTGTAAATAATCTACCAATAAAGTGTACTTATACTGTTAGTGTCTTTACATTTTTCCATAACAATAACCCATCACTTTTACCTCTAAAACAGTAAATCCATAACCAAGTCCCACACATTGCAAATCAAATTGAAATTAGTTGAGGTCAAATGATTCCGTATTTCTGGAGAACTTCTACATTCCATAAAATTAATTTATTTAACACTATTTCTCATGATTCAAAAAATCCACTGTCACATGGATATGAGTGTACTTAACGCTTAAATATAATTAAAGCTACTAGGAGTGTAACCATTTAATAAATTAGCATTTGACAAACCTTACTACACAAGCAAAACAGTGAAAATCATATATTATTGGATCAAGCCACAAACCTCACACTGCCTCAGCCTCTCTTCTGAAGCGTCAACACTTTATACTCTATATGCAAGTTCATTGTCAAGAAGACAGAGTGCTCTGCAAGAATTAAAAAAACAAGGTCTTCAACCCATTTGCACCGCCAATAATCTATCCTACCTTTGGTAGCTTAGCAACCAGCATTTGGTATGCGGTAAAGAGAGTAAGGTTGAGCGGAGGGTTAATGGACCAGTATGGAGACTCATCCCCATGTGTTTTCCATTATCATCCCTGATCACTATAAGCCTGGTGGAATCAATTCGTTTAATGGGGGATATTTGCCTGTCTACCTCTGTCTTAATGACACATGCATCATCCTGTCACTTGGCAGATGTAAATATGGACATGGCCTTTGGCACTTATATCCACAAGTAAAAGCAGGTACTGTGGAGTGACTTGGAACTGGACAAAATGCCCTGCTCCAGCAATGCAAAATAAATGTTCCACCCAACTGAAAATCTGTGATCAGATACATACAGCATGATAGGTTAAAGTGAATTTGACAATGCATTCATTTTACTAGGCCTCATTTTTTCAGATCAACAATCTCTGAAACTTAAGTAGGTAAGATAAAGGTCAGGAGAAAAGATACATTTTAGATATTTATTTGGGTAAGGGCTGTTCTGAAATAATGGTGAACTAAAAATGAAAGAACTGCATTCACTCTCGCAAATATATATGGAAAAGTACTGGGCTTGCATATACTCTAGTAGTCGTCCTGTCAAGTAGAGCAACACAGTCACTTGTTTTTAAAGTTTGTTAAAGTGCATCTCAAGTCCTACACTTCCTGAAACTCACTTTTTCCCAACTCCTGAGCCTCTGATGTGCAAAAACCTTTTCCCCATTCAAATACAGTATGCTTGAAATCACCACGCATTCCCACCACTGCAGCAATCCAAGGTCACTAAAGCTTGCAAGTGTGCAGCATCTACATTACCATGTCACGTGGCTCCATTCTGAAAAAAGAAAGGCAATGTTGAACACTGAACTCAATCCTGTGGATGGCCTGTCTCATGTGTCTTTGGTAATTTACAATTGATTGATGGTATAAACCGTCTCTCCACCTGAATCCAACTTGACGGTCCAAATGGCCTAGCGAATAAGGTTGTTTTGACAGACGCATTGTGGCGAGAAAAAGCCCTGTATTGAGCACAGGGTGACTAGGACAAGGCTGGAGCATTTTGAAGGTGCTTACGCCGGGCGGTCATTGCCATTCACTCAGCTCAATGACGTGGTAATCCCATTTACACTATTTGAAAAGTCTCAGTGAGAAAGACGAGTTCTCCATCCACCTATTGTGGGACTACATATACAGAGTAGTAGATGTAGCACTTACACAGCGTTTTGTTTGAATAAAGAATGAAGAAACACGGATATCTGATGCCTGCACATAGAACATGCGCACGCGTACACAGACACAGATGACACACACAGACCGTTTTGCAATACTATAGCAGCCATAACATTGATTATCAAACTGCTGTGCACAGGCAACATTGCAAATGTACAGACCTCTCATCTAATACACGCCAGTGTATGGTACATTAAGTGAACATGTAATGGACTATTACAGACAGAGAGTGGTGCTAGACCATTTAAAATTGTCTGAAAATGCAGCCACATTTTACGGTGCAATACGTGATCTGATCACAACCTTTAGTAGATATTATTATATACAAATTAAAATCACATTTTTCTGATATTATTGTATTCAAACAGACATCAATTTTTTAAAAGAAACTCAGAAGAACAGATCGTACCAGTAAATACACAAGGTTGTGTACTCCCTGTTTCAGAAAATAATACTGCTGTTTTCTGCAGGCTTTTTCCCAGGACACATTGCATGGTGGTTAAAGCACCCGCCTTTCAGGCAGAGGTTACGAGTTTGAGACATAAGTTGCAATGTGTTTTTGTGGAGATAAAACAATGAACAAATTTCACACATTTGAATCTTTCAGAAGTAATTTTTTACAGGTTACACAGACAAAAGTTGTTGGGCAATCTCTAAATCATTGAGTTCACTTCTTATGCTTGGCAGTAATTCCTTGACGGAAACTTTGTAGTTCTCTTCTGCCTTATTGGATGTATAATCCCCAACAAAGTAGTCCTGTCTCCATTTATGCCACTTGTAGATGAACAGTAATGTTTATTTATAAGAAACTCTGCACACTCAAGATCATTGTAAACAATTTGAATAATACAGTATCGGTCAGCCAAGCAAAAGCTTATTAAGTGTTTAAATCTCTTCTCTACTCGTGGAAATATTTATTTTTGGACAGAGACTTTCTCTCAATAACAGTGATGATGACTTTCTTTCTATATAAAGATATGGGAGTAGTCAATTTCTTTTAACATATATGCCAAGCAGTTTGTCCAAACATAATATGCAGTATCTGTTTGGTAATCCTTTGTGGCTTCAATGTAAATCCTCACTGATGATTTGACACGTTTGGTTGTATAGTTATATTATTTGGTTGTGGGGCGGCAGTGGCTCAGTGGGTCAAGTAGGTTGTCCAGCAATCGGAAGGTTGGTGGTTCGATCCCCGGGTCTCCTGACCAAGTGTCGAGGTGTCCATGAGCAAGACACCTAACCCCAGCTGCTCCCGACGAGCTGGCTGGCGCCTTGCATGGCTGACACCGCCGTCGGTGTATGAATGTGTGAATGAATGGGTGAG
>JACXGM010000368.1:11157-21419 GCA_016801145.1 Umbra pygmaea | reverse complement strand
GAATTCAAACAATGAAAAAGGTGATCAGACTGTCAGTGGGGGAGGTGGGTGGCATTGTAATGTTAATGCATTATTCTAAACATTGACTCTTTAGAGGTCAGACGGAAAAATAAATTAACAGTGAAATTTTTTTTTCGGGTTGATGAAATACTTGGGTCAATTACAATTTATTGTAATGTGAGTATGGAATAAAGTCAAGGGCAAAAAACAAACACAAAAATAAAAAAGGAATGGTTTAAGTAAACACATAAAAAAAAAAACATAGGCTGCACATAAATACTTTTCTATATTATACCCCATTCCAAATTATTATGCAAATTGGAATTAAGTGTCATAAACTAAAATATTTTGATTTTCAAACTCACGGATGCATTGTGTCTCCAGGCGCTTTGGATCACTGAAATCTATCTCAGCCACCTATAATAATTAGTTTGCCAGGTGAACCCAATTAACGGAAAACTACTTAAGAAGGATGTTCCATATTATTAAGCAGGCCAAAGGTTTCAAGGTATATGGGAAGGAAAAAGGATCTATCTGCTGCGGAAAAGCTTGAAATAGTGCAATACGTTGGACAAGGTATGAAAACATTTGATATGTCATGAAATCTTAAGCGTGATCATCGTACTGCGAAGAGATTTGTGGCTGATTCAGAGCACAGATGGGTTTGTGCAGATAAAGGCATAATGAGGAAGGTTACTGACAGACAAATTCATCAGATTAAGAGAGCAGCTGCTAAAATGCCATTACAAAGCAGCAAAAAGGTATTTGAGGCTGCTGGTGCCTCTGGAGTCCCACAAACCTCAAGGTGTAGGATCCTCCAGAGGCTTGTAGTTGTGCATAAACCTGCCACCCCAACCAAGGCTCACAAGCAGAAACGTTATAGTGGGCCCAGAAATGCATGAAAACAGTCTTGTTTACTGATGAGTGCCGTGCAACCTGGGATGGTCCGGATGGATGGAGTAGTGGTTGGAGTAGTGGAAAATCATGCTGCAAAGAATACCTCGGTGTCATTGGTTGCTATGGGCATAAAAGGAGAGAAACTCATGGTGTGGCCCTAATCCTCCCCTTCAACCCATTTGAGAACCTTTGGAACATCCTCAAACAAAAGATCTATGAAAAATGAGAAACTGTTCTTAACGTGCACACCTGGTTAAAGGATAAAGGTTAAATAATAAAAAAATCTATGAGGGTTTGAGGCAGTTTGCATCAAAACAGCAGCTCTGGGAGGCTATTCTGACATCCTGCAAAGAAATTCATGCAGAAACTCTGAATTAACTCAAAAGTTCAATAGATGTAATAATTGTGAATGTGATGCTGTATCAAACAAGGGGTCTTATGGTAAAATGTAACTTGCTCTGTTAAGATGTGTTTGATTGAAATAGCTTTTAATTTCAGTAAATATTATCTCCTAATGCTGCAAATTCAACAAATGATCATTTTCAGTTTTTTACAACCTATAAAATGTTTTAATACTCTATTGTGCATAATAATTTGAAACAGTGCATTTCGAGTTTTAATTTTAAAGAAATGGTGTTTTCATTGGGTGGTTTGTTCAATGAAAATCGACTAATACCCTAAGAGTTGATGACTTGAAAATGATACTGACTATTTACGAATATCAGTGTAAAATATAATTTGCATAATAATATACGTGGTGTTATAATATAAAAGATTTACATCAAAACAGTACACTCAAGGATACAATCTATCAGTGGCACAAACAATTTGTGTTATGATGGAATGATGATAAATTTCAAATGTGCTTTAATCGGATTTGATCCAACAACATTATTATTTAGTATACAAGGAGTGAACAACAAACTCTTCAGTTTATTCATCTGCAGATGATCCAAGGTGATCTCACAGAATACTGTGAAATGAACACGGACCCTTAACTTTAAAATCCATGGCAATTTTACGTAATGGCAGAAAATTCTGTTAAATTAACATGGACCCTTAACTTCAAAGTCTGCGGCAGCTTAACGAAATTGCATGATGAGCAGAGTGTAAATAGCGTAGATTTTGCAGGTTGGTAGGATGGGGATGTTGGACGGGTGTATGAACATGCGACTCACATCCCAGAGGTTGTGGGTTCAAATCCAGGTGGACACTTTGCATGTATTTTGTTTTCTATTCCAGCGTAATGGAGACACATTGCAAATGTTTCTAATTGTAAATGAACTGTTTTCTTGGCCAAGTGTGTATCGTTAGATTGTCAGTTGTGGACAGGTGAGACAAAGATTAGCATGTAGCCCACAAAAATGTGGAGAAAGAAAGAAATGGCATACCTCTCAATCTGTAAAGTATAATAGATGGGCTGTTATGATTTGGAAAAGTATGGCTACCAGTGGAACTTGCCCACTTGTCTTTATTGATGGTGTAACAGCTGAGAGCTGCAGCTGAATTCATTTGTAAGTGTGCAAATTCAACCAAATGCTTCTAATCTCATTTGACAGTGCGTCGTCATGTATAAAGTGTGCATTTCATCAACATTGTTTTAATAATGCCTACAGAGGCAAGTGGCGTGGAGAAGGGGGGGGGGGTTGTTGAGGAGTGAGGATGAGGTGGTAAAGAGTTTCCTTTGGTTATAGAAAGAAGATAAAAAAATTGAGTGATAAACTGTGACTTTAGCAGTGAATAGAGAGGTAATGAATGTAGTGATTTGGGAGAGAAAGGATGATGGGTAAAAAAACGAAATGTTACACAATTTATGCTCGACTGGTCGCAGTGAGTGATTTAGTCATGGAGCAGGGGGAGTCAGGAGGAAAGGCTGATGTAAACAGCTAGAGTGCCTCTAAATAGAAATGAAGAGAATTTCCTTAGTTCTTCTGAGCAACGTGGAGCTGTGTAGTCAAGTTCCAATGCATCAGCACATCTCGCCAATCGATCCATTTGGGGATGATGTTTAGCATCTGAATGTAAACAGTGTCTTGCACTTTAGAATAAACTGTGTTAGACGAGTGGGATACATTTTTGTATTGCGTCAGTGTACTGTCATGTTTTATGTTACCGCACTTCATTTTTCCAACGATTGTGACTTCAGGTGAACAAGAAAAGTGAAAGGATGCCCCCGTTTATCACACATCAATCAGCCACAAATAAAAAAGGTAAAGAGATTCAGAATACATTTGCATTTTACGCAGGTCTGCACTTTTATTCTTTGCTTAGAGTAAACTATGTTATCAGGCAATATCAGCTAAGGATATCTTGTCATTTTTGGGGGGTTGAGAACAAGCTGAATCATTCTGACTACCAAACATGCAGAGCAGATAACAGCACCAGCACTATCATTATATAGGTCAGAAAGCTCATGGCAATCTGGATACACTTTTGCACCTCCAGAAGTATTGTAATAAATCATTCTATGAAGAATGGCAGTGCAGTGTTACAGCTGTCCAGGTAGGCTACCTTTTGTTCTGGCAAGGATGCACTGGTATTGATTGCTAAAGTTAATGTTGTATGGATAATAAACTAATATAGTAAGTTATTTGATTATAAACAGATCATGCATGTACATAACTATCAAATGTTTTTGTTGTAATCTTAAACTAGCACACTTGAGTCAATAATCAGCTCATATTCATAATCAATATAGCTCTTCTCTTTATAAATCAAGGATTAAAAGTATCTTACTTCAATGGCTTAGACAATGATATGAAGCCATATGTTTTCAACAAAATACATAATTTGCTCAACCAAAGCACTGACCTCTTTCCTCTTGGGCTTCCTGTATTGTAGCCTGCTTCAGCATAACTTAGTTTTTTATCCCTGTGTTTGTCGTATTATTATCTGTAAAGCAAACATTTATAATTTTATTAGTATGAATGAGGGCTTACCATGTGTCTTTAAATGCACTTCTTTCATTGTCTTATTAAAATATATTAGTGATTTTGATTTAGCTAGTTATACAGTTATACATCCAAGTATAGTACATAAACAAAACTCTTGCCTTGACTGAGCTATACTATAACTAGCTACTGACTGGCTGTAGAGCTAGATAGATAGACACGTAAATGAAATATCAGCAACTATTATTTACCCTTTCGAACACTGAAAGTGTCTGCTTTGTTTTGAATGACTCTTTTTCTACATTAAAATAACCACATGGGTTAGTTAATATAGTAGCTAATATAGATGTTATTCCACAGAAAGTTTTTTCTGTCTGGCACCCATAGACAGTATATAAAATCGACGAAGCGATGCCATACATTTCAACAGAGACCAAGTGAAGTCAATTCGAAGCACTTTTCCGATGGTAGCCGAGCTTATTGCGCAGCCTCAAGCTGAGCTTAGCAATGTAGATGTGACTTGAGCAGCCTCTCTGAAAGTTGTAATTAGTCTGGTAGCTGTGCCAAGAGAAATCTGAATCATTCCAAATCTTACTTCATATGAATTCACTTGCCACATACCAAGGGATTTCCAATCCTTCAAAACGTTGCTGAAATATTTTTTTTTTAATGGACTCTCTATGTGCTTCTCCCTTAACTGTATGCATCCACGTCCCCCCGATTGCCTGCAAGCTTCTCCTGGACTATACAGTAATTTCTCTTCTGTGCGAAGAGTAGAGTAGCCTCAGAATCTTCCCATAGGAGCATCAATTTCCAGGTGCCTGCTTACCCCCTTTCTGGCACCTCGTCTGCTGCGTCTTTGCCTTCATGCGCACTCCGGAGATGAGCGCTGTAGAACAAAATAGTGCTTGAACATTAGTGATGGACATGGCTCTTTTGAAACAATGAAAATACATGAAAGTGCATATATAATTTAACCAATGAAAACGAATAAAATCCAAAGAAAAAAATAATAAAATATATCAAACAAATACATATATGGTATGTGATACCCAGTGACGGACTGGCAAGTCTGGATTTTGCCAGAGGGGCCGCGGGCTGTTGTGGGCCATTTGGGGCATCGTGGGCCGTTTCAGAGAGCTGCATGATTGTCACAGCCATGCGGCCCCTTTAATTGTAAGCTGCAGCCCATATCATTTCTCTAGGCCCCCTTTCAAACGTCAATAGTAATGTTCTTGCTCTTTGGTGTAATAAGAATTTAGATCAAGTCTACCGGTATAAACATTTTCAGCATTGAAAAACACTGGCAAAAAAATATTAACTGATTAAACGCTAATTAATTAAATAAAAAGTTGAGGAAACACTATTTCACGAACTAAAGAGTGGGGTTTTACCTGCATTTACCCTCAACTACACCCCTGCATGTGACACAGGCATGCAGCAGTGTATTCTCACTATTAACACACCACATTTAATAAAGATGTACAGTAACAGGCATTGTGTTTTTTATCACAAATATTTTCTCTGAATAAGGAAGTGATATGATAGTGTGGATGTAATTTGAAATGATAATTTGTTAGTTCGGTTGGGATAGTGTTTGTTTTTCTTGCTGATGCTACCGCAGAAAAAGTGCCAGGTGATTATGATTCAGATTTAGAGAACATTTCTCAGTGACCAACAACTGCAGAGGACTTATGTGCAACTACTCTAACATTCCTATCCGCAGATGTCCTACCAAGGGTGTTACTCGTGGCACATTTTACCTTCAGATTACCTTCTGTTGATAATTTCATAATTCCAACAGTGCCATTCACATGTAACAATGGGAATTTAAGCAAATATTATTGTAATTTCTCCTATAGACTGGAATGAATTTTTGTACATCCTTCTTTCTTGAACGGTGTCATGTTCAAAGTCTTTCTTGCAATCAAGGTCAGCTTCAATAGTCCCCACAGAATTTGGATGGGACTGAGATCTCAATAAGATATTCCATAAGCCTCCATGTCTTGTTTTAGCACTATTGTAGCTTTAATTGTGTATTTTGGATCCATGTTTTGTTCAGTATCGGGTTTCTGACAGATTGCCTTACATTCTCCATAATACTCTGGTACAATATGGAATTCATGGTTGACTCAGTTATGGCAAGTGTGCCAGGCCCCAAGGCAGCAAAGCAGCCCCACACCATAGATGTGCTAAAGAGGAAATGTCATAGCAATACATGTGGAAAAGATGCCGTTGGGGTAGACATTTCAAGCTCCAAATTGATTCCCAGCAACATTAGCCTTTTACTTTTTTGTTTATCAATTTTTTTGGGATAGAAATATACGTTTGATGCTTGTATGGATGTCAACCTGAATATATGTTCATGTCAACATCAAGAGTACACTGCATTATAGCTAAAACCAATTTGATTCTACACCCACTTATTTCCACATGCTAAATATGCTACCATCCAATTTGAATGGGCATTAGCCTAATGCATACAATGTTCTCAATTTTTATAGGACAATTTCTAAATGATAGTAGTGAATCATCATAATGATTCAGTATTTTGGATATACGTAATTCCATCGTGTACCTGTTTTAATACATTAATCCAATAGTGTTGGATATACTATATACAGTCTTCACTTTGTTAGATCGTATTTTTTACTGTGTGCCACTGGTAGTGTCCTGTTTTCCCCCCCGGTAGGTGTTTTACTGCATTCCAATGACTGCTTTACCACATCTATAATGCCACCACTTCCATGCTTTATGGTTTGCATGAGGGTTGTCTGTCTAATGGCAGTGTTTTGTTATTGTCAAACATGGTATCTTGCACAGCGGCTAAAATACTCCATCTTTTACTCACCTGTCTCACCGGAACATATACGAGTCAGTTTGGTCTTTATTATGGCGCTCTGGCAAAAGTAGGTTGCTTCTTGATATTCTTTTTTGAGAGCAGAGGCTTCTGCCGTCTGACCTCATGTAGGCTAGGTGTGTGCAATCTCTTTTTGACTCATGAACTTTGACCTTGATTGTGGCAAAAGAGGCCTGTGTGGATCCCTTTGTGTTACACTGGGGGCTAACATAAACTTTTTTAGTCAAAGTTTTGTTGAAAAAAAATAGATTGTTTATGCTGTATATCAGCCCTAGGTCTCAGGATTGACATTTCCAGGGAACTACCTTGAACAACAAAATTATGTTCAATTTGACAATGGCTATTTAATCAAAGTTAAATAGTGTGGATGTTTGGTAGGGTGTTGGCATTGGAATGGTTTGCAAGTAGTTACATAGCTGACCATCACCCTGATATTCAAATAAAAGTAATATCATAATTGTAAAATGTGCAGATGCAACGTAATATAACTAAGTTGGCACGAAATGTCATTCCTGTTTCTAATATAAACTCAGCAATAAAAACCTCCTCTCACTTTCAACTTCTGTTATTTTTGGCAAAATTAACATGTACATATTTGTAACATAAAAAGATTCAACAACTAAGATGTACACTGAAGACATTCCACAGACATGTGAATAACAGAAATGGAATGTGTCCTGAACAAACGGGGGTCAAAATCAAAAGTAACAGTCAACATTTGGTGTGGCCACCAGCTGCATTAAGTACTGCAGTGCATCTCCTCCTCATGGACTGCACCAGATTTCCCAGTTCATGCTGTGAGACTTTACCCCACTCATCCACCAATGCACCTGCAAGTTCCCGGACATCTCTGCGAGGATTTGCCCCAGGCCTCGCCCTCCAATCCAGCTGGTCTCAGACGTGAGGTCCAGGCTCTTCGCTGGCAACGGCAGAACTCTGACATTCCTGTCTTGCCAGAAATCACACAGAATGAGCAGTATGGCTGGTGCATTGTCATAGTGGTGGGTCATGTCAGGATGAGCCTGCAGGAAGAGTACCACATGACAGAGGAATATGTCTTCCCTGTAACGCACAGCGCTGAGATTGCCTGCAATGATAACATGCTCAGTCCAATGATGCTATGACATAACACTTCTGACCATGATGGACCCTCCCGCTCCAGAGTACAGAGTAACGCTAATTCCTTCGATGATAAAGACTCTGACCATCACCCCTTTTGAGACAAAACCCTGACTCATGAGTGAAGAGCACTTTCAGCCAGTCCTGTCTGGTCCAGCAATGGTGGGTTTGTGCCCACAGAGACGTTTCTTTTTTAGCTGAGTTTAGTTCCCTGGAAATGTAATTTCTGAGATTTATGGTTGATATATTTCATATTAAATTACAGACAAAACCCTGCTCACAGTTAGGGTAAACTGTTAACGGTGAACTGTTGACAGTTATTCACACATGCAACTGTCAAAGGCACAAGCGAGTATTCACCCTATGACTACAAATCGCCAATTCAGTCTGAACACCTACCACCATTACAAAAAGCTGTCATTTTTACGACACAAACTACCATTTTGACTTTCAGCTTTTTCTCATTATGATTACCACTGACTGAGTAAAATGTCAATTCATTGACAGGAAGAGGCTCAAGTTGGTCTGCGGGAAAAGGGAATAGGAGTTAGCAGAGGTGTCTGCTAATCAGCCAGTGCCAATGGTGGCTGTGAAACTACCAGCCTGGAGTGAAACAGCTTAATAATAGCTCATTAAGAGGATAGGCCATCACTGATAAGGGGACCCCGGGGAGGTACTAATTAAAAGTTGGAGTGTCAGGGGTTGAATTCTACCTCAGCTGTACCAGTGGAATTTGAAAGTATCGTGTGAGACAAAAGGTGCTGTATGCTCTCATTGTCTTCCATTATTCTGTTAACTCTGAGGTGGCCTGACCTTAGATACATGTGTCAGGGTGCTTTAGCTGTTGCTTTACACTGGCAGAATTAAACGCTGAAAAGGTTGAATTGGTACAATGACTCCACAAAATTAGATTTTTTCATTTCCTATCTGTGTACTGTAAAGCCATTGTGTGTGGCTCTGCAGAGTGAGACTGTGTAAGAATGTGTGTCTGTGTGTGCACTTTGTGTGTTGTGTGCAGGGATATTGGTGTGTGTGTTTTCCCCACTAGGGGGCAGAAGAGTTCTACTGCAAACAGTTGGTTCTTTATCGTCAATATTACTCCATTGCACTGCCTCGATCAAACTATAATCAGATGATTCAGGAGCACACGTAAGCCGCACATCAAAATGTGATCGCTGCAGATATGATTTAGCTCACTTGAATTTTATGTTCAATTTGAATATGAATATGTCCAATGTCTATGGCACTTTGCGTTTTGTAATAAACATGTCAACGCAATTTATTTTGCGGTGAAATCGTTCAGGTTGTGAAAGCCGTTATTATGGCCACATAATAGTTTGATAACACTTCATTTTACACTTCCCAGTGATATAAACATGTATAATTATGATATATAGTCCATTGTTAATGCTGGGATATGGTACATCTGTCATAGAGGTTGCTATCCAACGATATAATCAATATGTACTGTTGTCATGAAAAAGGTTGTCCCACTTCGATTTCTATGATGACACCTATGACAGTTGTTATAACAAGTCTTAAAACGTACATTTTATGTGTAACTGACTTCTATTGCAGACTGTTGCCTTTTTTCCCTATAGTTCTGCATTTCATTTTACCTTGAAATGTTTGTGCACACAAATGATATATAGCTGACAGAGGAGAGACTTACAGCTAGACAGAGAGACATTTATCAGGGTTAAATACATCTTTTCATCTCCCAATTGCCAGAGGCTATTAATTAAATTCCATGTGTCATTTGTTAAAAGCATCTGATCACTGGATATGCATCCAATAGATGTGAATAGACAGTATTAGAGGCTTGGTGACATTGTCTCCTTCATTCAGATTCATCATCTCCAGTGACTGTACAGTATATACTGTACATGGAAATCAATTAAAAGACACAGGCACATCTACCAGATACCCACTATCTCACACACAGAGTTCAGAGAATATGGCTGGTGCTATTTATATTCCTCAATGACAAAATACAAAATTTTCCCAGTGTAGGACATAGTTCAGGAAAACAAAAATAATATTTCATTGAAAACAATGTATTTTCAACCCGGTTGTGTCCCTCTTATTCATTTAATCGGTGATGTGGCCATTGAAACTAGGAGAAAGGACTGTTCATTCACAAACAATTTCTCTTCTGGGGAGATTGATTTAAAGACATCCTCCTTTGGACGCAATCAATAAGAAAAACTGAGAAGAAAAGACAGATACTATGACTTCACATAGTCATCCTTTAAAAATGCAGAAAATTGCCCACTACATTCCCACAATGCATTGTAAATACCACCCCAATCATTTTCCAATGTCCTTTGTTATATTACATTTTTTATTCAGTCAAGGCTTTAAAAAAAAAATCTTGTCACTTTTTAATATTTTATAAAATTGCACTGTTTTATTTAAGAGGTGTTTGTATTGACATGACAGCAGTGGTTGCAGAGGGAAACAGGTATGTAGAGGGAAACAGGTATGTAGAGGGA
>JACXGM010000368.1:0-11057 GCA_016801145.1 Umbra pygmaea | reverse complement strand
CAGGAAATGCTAATATACATATGTATACATAGTACGTTTTTATTTAACCTTTATTTAACCAGGAAATGCTAATATGCTATATACCTTTCCGGGTTCCGCATGGCATAGTGGGCTAATTCCCTGCTTTTGAATACAGTCTACAGCACGATGGTCATGGGTTCAAACCTGACCATGTGTTCTCCAACCTTCCCCTGGACACCTGCTTGAGGCAGTGCAAAGTTAGCAAAGCACTGCCCGGGATTTGGGTTACGGTAGATAAATCAGATTACGTCACTCTCCAGCGTCTCCTTGTGTTCAGATCGGGCGCTTGTAAATTCAATCACGGAAGTATAGTCCTTGAACGTAATCATCCTGTGCATGATCTGACTAAAGGCTTCTGTGTTGGGTGAAGAGTGCAAAAAGAATCGGCGGCTCGGCAACATGTGGATGGATAAAACATATGCTTGCCCCTCATTCCACAGATCTGTACAAGGAGTTGCGGAGCTGCTGACGAGTATTAGAGGGAATCACGAAAAATCTAAAAAATAAAGATAAATCACCTTTTCAAGAGCATCCTGGCCAGCACTGTAATTACATTTAGATTGTAGTAATTCATCAGACATTATTATACTTACTTGTAAAAAGTACTGGGACAATTTAGGGTAGAGTGACTTGCTCAAGGACACTTCAACTGGCAACCTTCCAACAAAAAGGCTGACTCCCTAACCACTTTTTAATTAGTTTAATATGCATTTTATTGTACATTTTAATGTGTATTCTAAAGTATGCTTTAATATGTATTTTCTTTTTTATATTTTTTATGTAAAGCACTTTGTGATTTTGTATCTGTGGAAAGTGCTCAATAAATAGTTTACTTATTTATTTACTTACTGAGTTGCACCTTTTACAAATTGCACCATAGCAAGGTTTTATAAATAATAATTCAGCAAAATCAATTTTTTTACTACTCAAATCTCTTCATCATAACCTTTCTATTTATAATGTTCAGCATTAGCAATGGGTTAGCAGCTAACCTTTCTGTATTCATAGTAATTGTTTTACTTTGCTTATCGCGGTCTGTCCATCCTATATTACTTTGACATTTTGAAGTTCAACACAAGCCAACCATTACCACAACACTATCTTGACATGGTCTTTAAAAGCACTTTCCTTACTTAACCTTCAGTGACAAAGTCGACGCATGAGGCACCTCTACGATCTGTGATGGAAACATTATACATCGAAAAACACAAGCCCAGCTGTGCCCCTTTGTTTATCTTAAATGTGCAAATCCGAGAATATTAATCGAATTGTTTTGCCGCTGTCTTTCACTCAACATGACACCTTCATGAGAAGATAATGTGAACTCAGAGACTTGAGACCTCATTCATCAAGCTGGGTTGTGGGAAAGAGCATGGTGATCGTTCAAACTGTCTATATCCTATATTACTCCCAATATTACACTGCAAAGACTATCCACACCATTGCTCTTCTGCATTAGGAGTGCACAGGTGTTGGCCATGCACATCTTGTGTGTTGAGCCAGGGATATTGTGATTAGGTGGCACTTTGGAGCCTTGGAATTCCATCTTCTCCATGTGGCGGTGGTTACATTACGGGGGCACATGGCAGATCTTTGGGTCCACACAGCTGGCTGTGGCAAGTGCCAACTGTGCCCGCCAACCGCTCCCTTCCACAGATGTCAGAGCCCATAATGCAGCACTGAGGCCTGTGACCGTTTGTCTTGACCTTGTTCTCCCACCGTACTTCACTGTTATTTAATGGAAAGCTATGTAACTTGAATACTCCCATCATTTTCGTTTTGTCATCTTTGGGCGACAACCTGGTAGAAAACAAGGATTAGTATATGAATGTTTGGCGATGCAGGAACATATCATTTTCTCTCTTTACAGGAACAAATGGTTTACTCTTGGCATTGTTGGAAAGATTCAAATTATGAATATCTTTCAAAGTAGAATGTAGCTTCATAGATAGTTTTGATCTTAATTGGTCAAAATGTGCAAAAGTTGTATTTACACTTTTGAAATTGTTTTATGGTTGTCACTGTTCAATATGTATTTACAGCTGCGTGCACCATTTATATGGGTCACCTTCATACTAGACAAATATCTCCACAGGATGAGATTGCAGATTCATTCCAACAGCAGAGGGCTCTCTAATTTATTTGTTCATATTCATTCATGCTATAGCCTACATAACCAAAATATCCCTTTATTATTGTACACACAAGCTCACATACCCACAATCCACCCCTCAAAATGGTACCACCACAATCACAACTCGTTATCTAATCAGTTTGCCCTCTTCAGTGCCGACTGAATTAGACTGAGATCCCCATTGAATCGTTGATGTGGAGCAGGTGCTATAGTGGATTGCCATAGATGGGGAAAAGCTGACTACAACACACAGAGGGAGGGTTTTGTAATCATGCTAAGCCTGGAAGAAGTTTTGACTGATGTTGATTCCAAATAATATGTAATTAAATAGGTAAAGCATTTTAGAAAGCACATTGATTTCAGGTACATAGAATTCCAATGATGCACTCACCAATGCATTAAAAAGTATATACATATTGAGCTCACTATGGTTTCATTGAATTGAACAAATACACATTCAATCTCAGAATGTTTGTAATACTTTTTCCCCTAAAAAACATTCCCTTCTAACATAACTTACTAAAGAGTACTACCTGGGCATTTTTGTCTGAATACAACTCGATTTATGAATACATTTATGAAGAACAAGTACCTTTTAAAACACAACGTTATGAATTACACATAACACATTGAAAACTGTTTAAATACATCTTAGTTTGTGTAATATATGAAATGACGGTATAAATTTCATATGATACCTATCCAAGTTTTCCAATGTGAACTTCACAATACCACTACAACTTTAAAAGCCACCTGTTAAACATGTTATATCTACAATGTGCAAATATGATTAAGCTTTGTCCTGATATGAATTGGAAGTAGACACTCACTGTCAACATCCTGTCATTTCTTTATGTTAGAGTTGAATCGATGGACATCCAGGCATGAATTTGCAAAACTTATTGATAATGCTTAATAAAATATTAAATAATTACAATGTAATTAACAAAGTATTTATAATAATTGCATTGTTTATGTTTGTCTGTTTAGACATTGACCTGTTAGCTAACATTGACCCATGTCAGAAAAGGTTTGTTATGTTTCATGATGGACAATGATCTTGACTACAGTATATTGTCCAGCTTTAACCACATTTGTTGTAGAAATCTCTAGCAGCACTACTTACCGGTCATCAGGTTAATGGGCATTCTAGCTAGAAATAACCTTTTGTAAAAAACAAATTAGAAAATACTCAAAAGTAGTATTAATTTAACATTTCCCAAGTCTCAATCAGAATCATAAAGCGTTCAACTCCTCTAGGAGAGATCAGTGGGACATCATAGAATTACTTACCGATGGAGGAGCATAACCCACAAATCTAGTATGCAAAGCCTCAATCCCAATTTCCAATGAGATGAGGAAATGTCATCAAGAGCCTTACAGGCTCATAGTTTTGTAACCTTTTTTCATTTTCATAATTCCCTTTATCAATTGAGTTGACTCTCAATATTCTCTCCAGCAATTTCATTATAGCCAATTACAAAAGTGAGAAGAGCTTGAATTCAGTGCAACTGAGCTAGGTTGAAACAACATGCGTCACTGCATGCAAAACAGTGCATCCCCAAGGGGTTGGCTAGAAAACTCAGAATAGCTTAACACACTCACACATCCTCAGGACCAAACACAGCCTACATTCAGCAAGAGTTAGAACCTTTCCTAGAGTGACAGTGAGCTGCAGTGAGGTTCTGACTGACCTGACACAGCAACAATGACTGTAGACTAGAAGTGGCATTATATTAATGTCATGCATATCTAGGCATAACAATGAAAATTATACATCATGTTAGACTGAGTCATTACATTCACATTGTTGCACATGAGCCACTTGTATAAGCATTATTTTGCTTTTGTTATCTATAGATTTTGGCTGTGTATTTGCACATGCTGCCCATATTCTTTTCACTAATTCATCTTGAGGAATTTGATCATGTTGGACTTTTTCGCATCCTAACTCTGCCACAGCAAAATATCGTTCAAATGACCAATGAGGCATATATAGTATATCATATTTCCCTACTTTTGCTGTTTGTGGGAAATGCATTTAGATCTTCTTGAGTTATTCAGAGTTGATTAGAAGAAAAATACAGTGTTGTTTTGCGTAGGCAATTTTAGATAAATCAGACAGTGTGTATCTTATTCCCTATGGATCTTGTAAGGGTAAACATAGCTGTTTTGAGGAATAGAAATAAGCTAAAGTGTAATTTCCAAAAATTAGGTACATGTACATTTCCAAAAATGAGGTACATTTCCAAAAATGCCTCGTGTACAGCACTGACCAGGAACCAGCAAATCTTGGATTTAGAGACTTTCATTCTTTAGTTGAAGTACAGCAGACAGTGTGAAACGTGAGTGAACGTTGTGAATAATACAACTATGCAAGCACATATGTTGATGGATTTCGTAACTGTTTTTATGTGCCAATCAATGTATTTATGAATTTAGATCTTCATGAGTTGATGAGAAGTAGACTAGTAGACTGTTTTGAATAAGTAGGTCCATATACGTTACACGTGTCCCGGATTGGGTTGCAAACCAGCATATTCAAAGTCTACAATGCTACAGCAGATGGGCTTGTGCTGAACAAATTCTAACAGTAAGACTATGCAAGTATGTGTATTAATTGATTTTATAGATCTCTGCATGTGCTCATCATTGTAAATATAAAAATGTCAGTGGTCAACATTAACATTTGCCTTTCATGGAGGTTTGCGAAAAATGCATTATTCACCCAGAGAAACATGTGAATGAACTCACAAACAGACAGAGATCATTTCACTGTCTCCCCTTTGATTTTATCGATAGGCGGGAAAATATTTGGTTGAATTTAAGCGATTCAACTAAAAAGACTACAGTGCATACGGAAAGGAATCACAGTGCTTTTCCACATTTTGTAATGTTACACCCTTATTCTGAAATGGATTAAATTAATTATTTCCCTCAAAATTCTACAGACAATAATCCATAATGACAAAGTGAAAGAAGTGTGTTTGAAATCTTATCAAATATTTAATTTGTCTATGCCGTATATATTACATGATAGTAATGGGTTCATACAACGTTTAAAAACGCTCTACATACATTTTTGTTCTATAAAACAAGAGGTACTGTATTTGGATAACTTTAAGGTCTAATTCACCATATAAAACCTGGTTATTCAAGAGACCAGCCGTATATCACTTACAATATGTGATTGATATGATTTGCTAATATGGTCTGATTATTAGTGACTTGGAAGTTTGATTGTGAAAATACCGAAGAAAGTGGTTACTGTTTTTTATGAATGTTGAGTGAGCATATTAGACTAACATACGTCTAGTGGTTATGTAGTTAATTTGCCGGTCATGATGTGCTAATAGAATTTATTGCAATCATTTTGGATCATGTCCAAATACATAGGCATTTGAATTGGCGGGTAGAAATTTAGTTAACAGATAAATGATGCCGCTCAGCTCGAGCGTCCGTGTGGAGCAGTGGTCTAAGTCACTGTTTCACTGCACAACTGCAGGCTTGTTGGCAGGCTTCATATCGTGGTAGCGACATTTCGATGATGGCCAGAGGTCCAGCAAGTGGCGACTCAAATTGGTACAGCTCTGCCTTAGGTGGACGAGTGGATAATCAGATACCTTGTCACGTTTCTCTCCAGTACATGTGACGTCAAACATGGTTGTAATGTGTAGCCTCTCGTGCTTCTGGCTACCAAAAAAGCTTCTGGCTTGGTGACACATACTTGGAGGAAGAACCTGTTCTCATGGCAATACGTGGGTAACCATAGGTAATGGAAATTTTGCCGCATTAAGGAGACAGACTTACAGATATGGCCATTCAAATGGAAATGTCATATGTATTTACTAATTGCAGTTTATACCGGAACATATCCAAGAATAGACCAATCGGTTACAATTTTAAGTACCTGGGAAACGTTCAGGCATGACATGCTAGGTTATTGAGGTTAGGGTTAGGGTTGGGTTAAGACATTCCTACGTTTCGTAAACATACAAGGCTTTACGTTTCATTTTTTATGTATCACCACGAGAAAAGCCTGATGTAATTACCCGGATGCAATAGCAGCAATATCGCTTAAAATTGTCACTCATTTCCAAGGCATGGGCTGCATGCCAAACAAGGTGCTAGCAACCACCAATTGATTCACTGTACAAACAATAAGCAGTTTGAACGGATCAGTTGTCAAGCAAAAGTAATTGGTGTGAACATAGTAAATGTGTCATGGCAAAATAACATCAACCTCTTCTACATTTGCAGAGCAATCTAAGTCTCTCATCATCGTTTTCTTGTGTCACCCACATCTGTCTGGGCATCCAAACAGCTAAAGGCTGCCGATATGTTGTCCGTTTTGGAGGAAAGTGTTGACTGGTGTTTACTCAGTCAGAGTGCTTTTTGTTTGTTCCTTCCTGCTTAGCATTCTGTTAAGGTGCCATTTTCTTAGGATCTCCATTGAAAGGAGTGACAGCAAAACGACACAAAAACTCCCTCCCTCTCTTTCTGTCTCTCCGTCTCTCTGTATGTTACTCACCCTCTCTCTCTGTCTGCTTTTCCCTCTCCCTTTCTCTCTCTCTCTTTCGCACTCTCTCCTCTCATGAATATCCAGAGTTTCTTCAGTCCTTTTGACAGATTATGCATCATGGTTTTTAATTGATCCCTCTGGGGTGGGATTCACACTGTTTGTGGGATTTAGCCATGCTGCGGTTTGAACTCCACGCTGTGATTTCTTTAGCAAACACAAACCCTTGAATACCTGACTGACTGGGCCTGCAACTAATTGTCTATAGGATCACACATCTCCAACGTAGTTTCTCTTTTTCTACAATGTTGTGTTGTAATGCCACTTTTAAGGGAAAATGAATTCATGGGGAATATCTAAACAAAAAGCCATTCGGTTGCAGATTGTAGGAGGTGGGATTCATTCTAGAACCATAGCTATATTAGATTGGAACCTTTCACGTTTTTCCCAACTTTTATTCAGGAGTGTAAATTCTTTCATCCACATTTATCTGCGCCATCCTGTTTGTGTATTTGTATAGTGGGGGGGCAGAATTTCTCACAAATATACTTATCAAAAACCTGACACATTCCCCCGTACTGTTTTTAGCCTATTATACCCTTGGATATGTCTTCATCCATGCCCTCTGGGTTTTTGAGGCTTTCAGGCCAAATGATCCATGTTCATTAATATCGTATCGCCCGGGGTCTTCTGTCATTCCCGTATTACCTCACCCTTACCACTATCTGCTGGTTAGAAACCTAATCTAACAAGTCATCTTGTGAACATATGTGCCAAATAATTCTATCATTTTCAGTTTGTCAGGTCTAGGCATCATGGCAACAGTGAAAGCTTAGAACCCCTGGCTGCTTTGGGGCCTATGACAAAAAATAAACGTAAATCTGAATCTAAACTTACTGTTTAGAGTATAATTAGTATAATACAAGGTGCAATTTTGAAATTTGGTTTTGCATCAGCAGTCATTGATTGTCACAGTTGCTATTTGTGGCAGAGGATCTCTTTGAGCTTTGTCACTGAATCTGTACCTCAGTTTCTGTTTGATCTGGATATCTAACCACTAACTCATCATTCACCAATGGATTGCCTTCACCCCTTGTCTACCATTTATACGAGGTATCACTTCAGTCATTAGTATGTTTAATTAAGTCCCTCTGTTTTACTATTTCCTTATCATTCACTGTTATCCGTGTTATCGTGCAGTAAGTTGAGTTTGTTTGTGTTGCCAGTCAATTTTAAGTGTTACTGGCAGTTTGTAGCAGGCTATGCCTGTGAGATATATTTTCAATGTCATTTCCGACTCCTAATACTGTAGTCCTTTTTCTTTTGTACAAGTTTATTTTTGATTCAGTCTTTCATTTGAACCTTTGCATGTGCCTCCTGCCTTTTTCCCTATTGCAACATCATTACATTTTATATATTTACATATATGCAATATATCTTTTTATTATGTATAAAACTACAGTGTAATTTATCTGTCTCTCTGTACCACCACCTATTGTGTAATTTATGGTTGTAAACCTTTGATTTGCCAGCCTCATTTGTACAGACTATATGAAGTAACTTGTGTTGTTTTTGCACTGTCATGCTTTTCTTCGGTTAGGTTGCCATTGCAATCAGAATCAGTTCTCAGTCTGCTTACCTGGTTAAATATAGGTGAAATGGAACTTTGCTTGACTGGGGTGAGAGGGATCTGAAATTTTCTTGCCTGCTTGCTTCCTTGACCTTGATGGAGGGCTGGTGGAAGCCGACAACACTTTTTCCAGACAATATAATGCTTTGTAGTTTACCTCTGCAACGGGCAGACACTGACCCAAACCAGATGGCGATGGAGGAAGTGAGAATGGACTCTACAATTGATGTGTAGAGCTGGCAAAAAATTGATTTTTCTTTCAACGCTGTCATAGGTGGTACATAGAGTGGTGTGCATCCCTGGTACAGTGCTGTTTTTCTCCTCCCTCAGAATGTGGATATGCTTGTCCATAGGAGTTTAAATGAATTAGCCATATGAAAAGCTAAGCTTTCAATCTCACTTTCTTTCCAAAAGCTGATGCGCTGGTCACTTCCTGTCGCGTTGTTGGTGAGGTGAGGGTGGTGAAAGAGGGAGACCAAAGGCAGGTAGATGGTAGTTGCCCATTTTTAATATGACAATCCGGAAACACAGTAATTTCAGTTGCAGGGTAGCACTGGAGCAGGTGTGCCACGTATATACACATATAGCCTCACATATACTCAGTGTTGGGTATAGTTACTTTTAGGAGTACTTTTTAGTTACTTGATGAGTTCACAAGTTTTGGGAAGTCCCTAATTAAGACAAAATTATCAGGAAAATGGAGTTCATTTCTTTACAGTGACCTATAAAACAAATAGAAAGAGTAAAGAACATATCAATCATGGTCACCAGTTAGATATGAACTCCATTTACCTGATCATTTTGTCTCAAATAGGCACTTCCCAAAACTTGTGAACTCATCAAGTAACTAAAAAGTACTCCTAAAAGTAACTATACCCAACACTGCATATACTACCCATGCTCTCACAGCGGCAGGGACTAGCTTACTATGCTCTCAACAGTGGCATAGAGGCTGACATCTTAACATGCAATTAATGAGCGTACGCATTAACTTCAAAACTCCAGCGACTCACTTTTCACAACTTGATTGCAGGGTACCACTAAAACGAGTGTATAATGAGTATACTTAAATAGCCTACGTGCTCTCAACAGTGCCAAGTACAGAGCGAATGCATTCACTTTAGCGACTCACGTTTCACATGCAGTACATGCAGTAACACAAAGTAACTCCCAGACGGCCTTCTCAGCAACGTAGCAATCGAACACATATCACATCAACATAAATCAATGACCAACACCTCTTCCTAGTTTGGCCAGCTTATATACAAAGAACTACCTGGCTAATTGAACACGGCTGAATGTCATTACTAATCATATCTACAAGCTCCCAGCCTAGCCTAAACCTAAACCTATCCTAGAAACAGGCCAAACCAGAGAGATGTCGCATTGCTTAAAGGGATAGTACACATCAATAATAAGCAGACTGGAAACACAAAACAGAAAATAGACAATATTTTAAGGAGTCCAGTTATGAGAGTCCTCCCTGGGCTGGGCGTCACACTTACAAAATATCTGATCAAAATTTTCTAGATTCTAGATTAGGAGAGCAGACGTTATAGTAATGTTCCTGTACCAAACAACAGACATAAAACAAATTACAACAATGTTGGAATCAATGAATTGATCCTTCTCATGATCAAAAGAAAGGTCCCGACACAGATTTTTACAATCTATTTAGAGTTTAAGGTTTTCTGTTTTGTTCATATTTGAGCAAAACATTTAAAATAAAAGACCTAAGAGGCATGAACAAAGAACCTGCTTTCCAGAGCAAACAAGAAAAAATATTATGAATTGAAATGTAAAAAATATCAAAATATTATGAATTGAAATGCAATTGCAACCAAAAATGTATGTACAGTATGCATTCTCAATTTAGCTAATTATTCATACTTCTTTGTCTTGCTCAGAGCGGTAGTGAAATGGACCCTGGGCATTGTAATTTATCTTAAACTTAATATAGAATAGAAGATGCCTCTCTCTTTCCAGACCCACGTTAACTCCCTACAATCTAAACAGAAAATAGACAATATTTTAAGGAGTCCAGTTATAAGAGTCCTCCCTGGGCTGGGCGTCACACTTAAAAAATATCTGATCCAAATTTTCTAGATTCTAGATTAGGAGAGCAGACGTTATAGTGACGTTCCTGTACCAAACAACAGACATAAAACAAATTACAACAATGTTAGAGTCTTAGCTGCAGAATACTGAGAGTAATCTCAAGTTTAAAACAGCAGAATACTGAGTGTAATCTCAAGGTTAAAGCAGCAGACTACTGAGTGTAATCTCAAGGTTAAAGCTGCAGACTACTGTGTGTAATCTCAATTTTAAAGGTACAATATGTAATATCAATCAAAACAATAACAAAATACATACTTTGCATTGAAAGAAAACATCACTATACATATATTATATATATTTCTTAGTTGTGTACTTACGTTATCCTAAATGTTTCCACCAACTTTCAAATCCAGAGAAATTTGTAATTTAATTTGCAGACACGGGACGTTTCTTTTTGTCGCCCGTCAATGACATCATATAATATAGTTGCTCTAAATTCCAGGGAACCGCCAAACATAACGTGAATAAAGTTATAATATTTTTAACAACACATTACTTTGTCAGTGAACATTTTTTCTGCCGGAGACGCTAGATTGGAAGGTTGTCATTGACGACGATAACAAAACCCATGATCCCACGCAACCTCCCGACGTCATCCAAGTACATCTTTTGCTATTGTTTTGATTGAGAGCCCC
>JACXGM010000367.1:58248-70279 GCA_016801145.1 Umbra pygmaea | reverse complement strand
TCCCCACCTCTATCTCATAACAACATGCCTTGTTCAGTGTGTTGGCATGTTTAAAATGATATTTGTTATACTTTATACAATTGATTTATATTTTTTTCTTCCCCATCTGATTTTAAGAATTTATAGAAAAATGTGTTCATATGTTAGTGCTAAGAGAGCATGATTTAATAAAACCTGTGATTCTCACCTTTAAAAATAATTTTATTTCTTGTTTCTATGTGCTACAGAGGCTCAAATATTAAGGTTTTGGTAGACGTTGACAATTCTCAGTATTTTTTCAGAATACCCTCAGTAGATAAGTATATTCATCCTAGAATAACATAGGTTTTTATAGGCGTTTTTAGCAGGCGTATAGGAGGAAATGGGTTAATGCAGAAGTAGGCCACTGGATTTTTGCAATTGAATGGTACACATAAAAATGGTTGCCACTCTGACCATTGTGCTACATTGATTTGAATTGGAATGACATTCTTTATGTATTCTATTTCTATGGCGCCCAACTTGGAATTGGGGTTGTACATTGACTCGCATATCAGTACATTGACTTACATAACATTATGAAAGCCTCCTTTATGACATGACAAATAGCACATTAAACTGAAATAATATTATATGTTACTCTTTGCTCCCTACTGTCCACAGGAAGCTACTGAAATCCACACTAGTCCTGATGCCCTTGTTTGGAGTGCACTACATGGTGTTTATGGCTCTTCCGTACACTGACATTACAGGCCTGCTGTGGCAGGTGCAGATGCACTACGAGATGTTCTTCAACTCCTCCCAGGTCCGACAATCCAAAGTTTAAATAACTTCAGATAGAAACAAAAAAGTTTTGATGTTTATAGGTTGTCAATTGTGTCTATGAAGGGCATTGTTGGTTCTTCTGTCTGTTGACTACTAATAGGTATTGACTGTTGATAAGGCAGCAGATAATCTAGCATTTAGAGAGCTCATCAGTAACAAAACAGTTTTAGGGTGTCTGTAAGGTGAATCCTCTCATGCTGTCTTTGAGCAACACCAATCAATCACATTTATTTTATAAAGCCCTTTTTACAACAGAAGTTGTCAAAAAGTGCTTTGACAGATTCCAGGTCTACCCTAGTAGGTAGAATCTAAGAAGAATTCTAGAGAGGGGCTGGACTCAAGGGGGCGGTCAGTCCTCTACTGGCTGTACCAGGTGGGGAATCTGAGGGTACACAGCCTATTGTATTTAGGCTAAATTGTTTATCAGTGTTCAATTAGTGTCCATAAATTGAGATTTTCTTGGGCAGGGACAATGGGACGTGCTCTGGAGCAGGTCCCTCAGTTAACCCAAACCTTTTTCCAGGTCATTGCTGTAAATAAGAATTGGTTCTTACACATGCCTGGTTAAATAGTAATAAAAATATAACGTTAATCCTAATTTATTATTTTAATTGCATTAAAAATATCTTGTAAATTATTTGTTGTGTCTTAAATCATTCCTCAGACGTGTGTTAACATTGAATATAATGAATTACTTTAATATATAATTATTATTTTTTAACTTTAAATCCTTTCAGGGATTCTTTGTGGCATTCATCTACTGTTTCTGCAATGGGGAGGTAAATACAAAAAACCATCTACCTCATTTTGAATCTCTTAATGTAATTCTCTGTATGATAAAGATGTTGCCCATCCCAGTGTTAAAAGATTATTGATCAGGTAAATGGAGTTCATATCTTAAAAGTAACATATAAACAAATAAAAACAGTAAAGAAAATATAAATCATGGTCACCAGTAAGTTATGAACTCCATTTAGCTGATCATTTTGTCTTAATTAGGGACTTCCCAAAACAGGTCAACTCAGCAAGTAACTGGAATATAACTGTAAAAGCTACTTTACCCAACACTGGCCCTTCCTCTGTGTCTCCTCCTACTGTACATGCATGTCTCCTTAGCCTGTGATTCCTACTGTTCTGTCATTAAAAATAATAAAATATAACCTATATCCTGGTTGCGGCATTTTGACCACTGCTCGGAGTTGATGGGTGGATATTCAGATGAGGTTACCTTGCCACATCAATCTCTAGCAACCCCTGTGTGTATGTGCCTGTAAATTCAATCAGGGTGTTACATTTGACAAACGTATAACCTTGCACCTTATCTTGCTATAGGTTCAGGCGGAGGTAAAGAAGGCCTGGTTGCGTCGGAGCCTGGCGCTTGACCTCAAACAGAAGGCCCGGGCGACCAGCAGTGGGGGCGGAGGCAGCTGCTACTACGGCGGCATGTCACACACCACCACCCACAGTGTGAGCCTGACTGTGGCAATTCCCAGAGGAGTGTCCCTGAATGGGGGAGGGGCCTGTGGGGTGGGAGGAGCTGTGGGAATTAATGGAGGAGGGGGAAGCAGGCACCCACGCCCACACACCTCCCCCCTCCACCCCCTCACCAACCTGCCAGGTTACATGACCAGTGACACAGAGATCCCCCATCCCCAGCAGGACTTTAGGAGTCCTGATATGAGGGCTAGTGTAGGAGCATTTGACAGGGACCTCCGAGAAGCTATTGAGGTCTTCAAAGGGGTTGGTGAGGACACAGAGGTAGAGACTGCAGTGTCAGTACAGCTGCACTTGGAAGATGAGGACCTCTGCTGCTCTTTACCTCTAAAGGAACTGGAGACCATTTTGTGAACTGGAGATGTTGAGACTTAGGCCGCATTTACAAACCGATAGATTTCAGCAACATTTTCGAGTCCGCTCAAGTCGAGACTTTATACGTCCCATACTGTTTGTATTTAGACTGTCATGTCTCCAGACCGCAATCTCTCGTTTGTGGGTATGTCATTCAAGACGTTTTGAGCTGGGTGCTTGAGCACTTTGCTCAGAAACCGGCCTAGTCCAATGACCTACAGTGAAGAATTTCCCCACAATACACATTTCTCCTGGGCTGTTATCAAAGCCCGATGTGGGATCTCGAGAGAGACCCTCACACAGTACAATTGTGTCTGGTCCCAAGCTGTGCCTGAGCAGATTCGAAAATGTTGCTGAGATCTATCGTAATCTAAACGCAGTGTTAGAGTAGGAGCAGGCCTGTACTCGATCTGTTAGCTCCACTGCCATCTATTCATATCAATGAGCCATTCAGGTGCTGTCCAAGGATCTGTGTTGTTGATCTAAGGACTTTTTTTATTATTATTGTTTTCCCATTTTCTCTCCTACCAATTTAATATGGTGAAGGCCACTCAAGTAGTTCATTCAACCACATTTCGCAGAGCCATCCAATCCTTTTCCCACTGCTCATCCAACACGGAATCCTTTAGTCGGATCATCCGTGGGATGATAGACACTCACTTACTATACTTCTATGGTTGAATTTACATGCACACGATATGCACACAAGGAGTCGCTGGAGAGCAATGTAGAAAGGTAGCTAATCTGACTTATCTATCCCAAATCCCAACCAGCGCTGTCCAATTTGTGCTGCATTGTGCCTCCCATAGTCAGGCTCAAATCACTGACTATCATGATGTAGTTTATGCAGACCTTTAAATCTCCCCTAAATCCCCCGGTCAGCTTGAGGATTGACTGATGTATAAAGAAAAAGTTATAGTATTTAGATTGGATGAAAAAACTCACTGATCTGATGACACAGTTGCAGATGTGATATTGATCAGTCATAAAGATATATGATGTTGCTATTAGTAATTTGATGTATTAGTAATTGTAATGATGAAATGAAGCAAGCCTTTCTAACTGCAATGTTTGTCAGGTTGCTTATGATATCTTTCTATCTTAGCCTGTTTATTAACCTGTCTGCTTTCTTCAATCTCTTCTGAAAACCAGTCAATTAACAATTTTTTTGGTATAACATTGTAATTTGGTAAAATGTATAGCAATGACAGTAGGTAGCAGTCACTTTGAGACATCTGTTCTAGGGCCTTTCAAAATCTCAGCACTTTTCATGGTAAATAAATATATTAGTTATTAAATAGTAACCTTAACACATATTAGTGTATATTTGAAATAGATAACTATCAGCTCAGGATTTTTTTAAGCTTCACGAAGGAAATTAAGTATTAAATGTTTTTAAAGTAAATTGAAGGGCGATGGGACACTTGGCATGTATGTAATTGAGGCTATGGATAAGCAATATTGGGCAGTCTGATTTCTTTGTAAATTGAAATAAATTTAATGTAGAATGTATTATTTGGTCCTCTAGTGTTGAAGTGGTTTAACGCTCTGCCCCACAGTATGTAATTGCAAAAGTTTGTTTATGATTTTGACTCTCCTAAACCTGCTGTACAGATATTGTGAAGAGGCAAGACAATATTCACAAATTGGGCCTTAATTTATATAAATATATTTAAAAAAAAATTAATAATGGAATGTATTATTTATTTTCTAAGAAATTTCAAATGGAAGGACCCTTTTTCAATGTGGCAATAGTTACAATTTGAATTCAATATTGTTTCATGTATTTACGTAAATATAAAACAAATTGCTTAAACTGAATACCGGTATGTACAGTCTTGTGCAAATGTCTTAGATACCCTAGATATTTTTTTACTCAAATCTAGCTGTAATGTTTCAGTTTTTGTGTTCTGCATTAGTGTGTCAGTAGAAAAGAGCACTGTATGTAGTTCTAAACTTTCATTTTCCATAAAATGCAATACTAGAGAGAATTATTTACACTTTTGTGACAGAAAGTACGGTAAAATTCTGTAATAGACCACATACAAGATGAACATGGCACCATAAACCATGCCATGTTCAACTTCACTTAAATCACATTTCTTCACCCTTCTGATGCTTGGTTAGCACTTAAGCAAATTGTCTTGACCATGTCTACATGCCAAAATGCATTGACTTGCAGCCACGTCATTGGCTAATTAGATATTTGTGTTAACGAGCAGGTGAAAAGGTGTACCTAATGAGGTGGACGGTGAATTTTTATACAGGTATTTAACATTTGTTACTGCTAGTGTAAATGCTGGATTTAGAATTGAGAGGAAAATGTCTTCTCTCCCAAACACTTCACTGCCTTGATTGCCCTCGCAACTGGGTCCAGAATTTCACAGCCAGCCATTAGGTCTCATCCTGGAGGAAGACGCAACCAGTCTGTGTCCGTAGGACTGGAGACTGAGTGACAAATCCTGACTCATAGGCCATCCTTGTTTTCTCATATACATAGCACTGCAAAGATAAATACCAACAAAATGGGGAATTGTACATTAACATGGCAAGACAAGAAAGACATGATTATCTAAACCAGTATGAATGATAGCCTCGCAAAGCTACCTGATCCTAAAAGCCTACATTAAAATGCTATGTGTGGCGGACTGAGGGATTGGGTGTGTGATGGTCCCTATGGTCCTGTTTGTTGGCTACATCTGCTGGCCAAGAGAGGTGTTTCCCTAATGTACGGCCCTGATTACACATTCTTCTCACAAGGAGTTAGGTTTTTGATTCTTTGTTTTGTTGGCACTGTAGCGCTTTTTGTTATCACAATTTTGTTTAGGTAGGGATACTCAGTGGTTATGAAGCCAGACCTGTAGAAAGAAGGTTGCTGTTTCGAATAGATTAAGGTGGCAAGAAACTGAGTTCTCAAAAGAAAATAATAATAATAATAGGTAAGAAGTGTTTTGCAATGACTCCCCTCTAATATGCCTTAATAATACAAATGTATCAATACTGTTAACAGGCAGTAAAGTTGGATGCTGCTTTAAAAACATTGGGAGTTGTAACTTTAAAAAATTTTACACAAAAAATATTCCAAGAGCACACTAAGGACCTATAAGCACACATCGTTTACGAGATGTCAAAAATACCTCTTTGTCATTGAAAAGACATTGAATAGAATTTGAAAAGAAATCTTTCAAATGATTGTGCTCACTACGATAGCAAGAAGCATGAAAGTCACATGAACGTTGAGGTGATGCTGACCCTAACTCTGAAACATTTGTCCAGACATGATAGTTGGGATACTATAGGTTTTTACTCAAAATCTCACCAAAATCACTACACTGTAAAACAGCCAAATTGCAAACATAGGGTTTACTCTATTTTTAAAGTTGAGTGAACAATTTTTTCAGGAAATATTACATTACCATGCAATACTCAGTTAATCCAACACAATATTTTATAAATTGGCTGAACTGTGAATAATATATGGAGTGAACCAATAATTTTGAGTGGACTTGTAAATATGAATGTAGATTCGAAGATGGTTTAACATAATATTTTATACATTTGATGGAAGAAAAGTACATATATTACATAAAAGTACATTATACTCACCTACAGGATTATTAGGAACACCATACAAATACTGTGTTTGACCCCTTAATTCTATGTGGCATTGATTCAACAAGGTGCTGAAAGCATTCTTTAGAAATGTTGGCCCATATTGATAGGATACCATCTTGCAGTTGATGGAGATTTGTGGGATGCACATCCAGGGCACGAAGCTCCCGTTCCACCACATCCCAAAAATGCTTTATTGGATTGAGATCTGGTGACTGTGGGGGCCATTTTAGTACAGTGAACTCATTGTCATGTTCAAGAAACCAATTTGAAATGATTCGAGCTTTGTGACATGGTGCATTATCCTGCAGGAAGTAGCCATCAAAGGATGGGTACATGGTGGACATAAAGGGATGGACATGGTCAGAAACCATGCTCAGGTAGACTCTGGCATTTAAACGATGCCCAATTGGCACGAAGGGGCCTAAAGTGTGCCAAGAAAACATCCCCCAAACCATTACACCACCACCACCAACCTGCACAGTGGTAACAAGGCATGATGGATCCATGTTCTCATTCTGTTTACGCCATATTCTGACTGTACCATCTGAATGTCTCAACAGAAATCGAGACTCATCCGACCAGGCAACATTTTTCCAGTCTTCAACTGTCCAATTTTGGTGAGCTCTTACAAATTGTAGCCTCTTTTTCCTATTTGTAGTGGAGATGAGTGGTACCCGGTGGGGTCTTCTGCTGTTGTAGCCCAGCCGCCTCAAAGTTGTGCATGTTGTGGCTTCACAAATGCTTTGCTGCATACCTCGGTTGTAAGGAGTGGTTATTTCAGTCAAAGTTGCTCTTCTATCAGCTTGAAGCAGTCGGCCCATTCTCCTCTGACCTCTAGCATCAACAAGGCATTTTCGCTCACAGGACTGCCGCATACTGGATGTTTTTCCCTTTTCACACCATTCTTTGTAAACCCTAGAAAAGGTTGTGCGTAAAAATCCCAGTAACTGAGCAGATTGTGAAATTCTCAGACCGGCCCGTCTGGCACCAACGACCATGCCACGCTCAAAATTGCTTAAATCACCTTTCCCATTCTGACATTCAGTTTGGAGTTTATGAGATTGTCTTGACCAGGACCATACCCCTAAATGCATTGAAGCAACTGCCATGTGTTTGGTTGAGTAGGTAATTGAATTAATGACAACTTGACCGGGTGTTCCTAAGAACCCTTTAGGTGAGTGTATTTTGGTATTATGTGGCTTGCTGTGCCATGAGGTATGATGGATCATGATGACCAGATTAAAAAAACATAACACAAATTGTCTTTTAATGATTAGACCATCGACGACTATAGATCTTTTGCACATGATAATTGCACTCATATGGTGTCCAAAATATGAATGTGTCCCTCATTATACAAGGGGATGATGACAATCAGATGTCTTTGGGCCTCCGACCGCAGAGCATTCTGTATTTTAGCAGTTACATAAACTTTTAAGTGTACTCAACCAGATGCTAAGTTGAAATGCATTGAATAACTTTGTTGGAACTACTCAAATAGATAGTTGATAAGACTACAAATATTTAATTTGAAGAACTAATTGCTTTAAGTTTGACAAACTTTCAGTTGAGTTGAGGGACATTAACATACTTTCTTGGTTCAAAATAAACATCACTTCATTAGACTAAAAATATTATGTTGATTCAATGGTTTATTTTCAGTAATGCATGCCATCTGAACTTGTTATTTTCAGTTGGAAAAACTGAAGCGTGTGTTGAAATAACTTGGGATCCTTTGCTTGACTTAATCAAAATTTTAAGGCAACCAGGTAAATTTATTTTTTTTCAGTTCATTTAACTTGTAATTTTTTACAGTGTATATTTAACTTGTGTTTTCCTTGGCAGTTAGCAGTAGTGCACAGGGTAATTTACTTTGGATTCCAGGTGATATCATGTAAGGTTAGGGAACTTGGGATCAAGTCAGATTGAAGGTAAACAATTAGGGATTGGTATGATTGTTGCATTTGGAATTCACTATTTTATATAAATACCTTACATGTGTATGTTTTTTAGATCAAAATGCAGTTTTATCAATTAGTTATAATTTATTAAAATTAAGTGGACAGCAAACATGATGATCACTGTGCTGTCATCATGTTATTGGATTGCAATGCATAAACTTTATGAAATACACTACCATCAGAAATAAAAAAATTTGTAGATCTAATTTTTTTCAATAATATCAAAATATGGTCTATCTCTTACATTTTGTTGTAGATAGAACAATCCATTTAATTTGAATTTCATGATCATGACAGCCCTGCTCTTCGGTGATTTGTTACTTTTACTTGTCATTGTGGCAGCCAAAATAATAAAATATTTGTGTATGTGTATCTATGTATTAGTTGTACAGCCTTAACATAATTCGTTTTTGTTTTAAGGCATGGATATTCAGTAATTCAGTTTTTCCTGTAAACAAAAAGGCAATGGACTTATTCAAGCTTTAACATTTTATTGGAGCAATTTTTGGGCCTATTCTCATGTCTGTCTTGTTGCCAGCTTCTTGTACAATGGTTGGATGTGTAGCATGGGGGTGCACCGCCCATTCAGAGAAGGGGGTCAGGATGTTTGGCTTCCCCAAGTAAAAAAAAGTATATTTAAATATACTTGAAATGTATTTTATTTATCCTAAATATACTTCAAATATATTATTTTGGTATGTATATTTTGAAAGTATACTTCAAATATACTTAAATACATTGAATACATACTTATGGTTAACCATAAGTATACTAGAAGTATAATACTGGAGTATAATTTAAATATACTTTTTTTTTACTTGGGTCCCTGCAGAAAGTGAGAGTACGAAGAAATAGTTGACACAGACAACAAGGAATTAAGCGAGGTAGTAATGTGAGGATACTGTATTGAGTAAAATTTATAAAATACCCTTCATAAAACATCAAATATTGTACAATTAACAACTATAAGATATGATGTTATATGATATGTTCTTAGGGAGATGGCACAGGTTTTGTTTGTGCTTAAATTTATCAAATAAAATGAAAAACATTTACTCTACAGGCACATTTTGAGGCAGATCAGTTTGAGAGATCAAACAAGATAAAGACTAGAGTAAAAGCAGATGCCATACATTCCAACTTTCAAATCTACTAAACACTGTCTAAAATATATTTATAACTCAACCCAAATGCACTAATAAAGTAATTCTTGTTTTAAAGTAGCTAATTGACTTCGACAGTAGTCGTTTTAAAAACCAGAATAATTAGGCTAACGTTAACTGTTCACGTTTTCCTCAAACCTTGCGTTAAATTAATTAATTTGATAAACTTGGTAAAGTAAAATTATGCTAAAACGCTCTATAACCTCGGCTAAAATGTGACAAAAATACAGGTTTAAGTAATTCGGATTTTGAAGTTATTACCCTACTAAGGGGCTGACTGATGAAACAATGCTTCTCTATGGCGACACGAGTATAGCCATACTGTCATTGGTTATAGCTCACGTCCTTTAGAACTACGGGGGTCTCCCATAGCACCATGATCCAACATTGCTGTTAAAAACCGTTGTCCGATTAAGTGAACGGAGTTGAAGCAACTCTCTCTCTCTCAAAGGCTATGTGACAACTGTTTTAATATAAATGCAAGTAAAATATAGTTTACATACACCATCTTGTGGCGAACTGTAAGAGAAAACATCCCACCTACAAAAGTCTGATGACATCATAGCAATCGATGGTTCATGGACTCAATTCTTATTTTAATGGTGTTGCAATTTGTATGATACAATAAATCAATCAATCAATCAAATTGATTATTTATAAAGCCATTTTTACAACAGCAGTTGTCACAAAGTGCTTTGATAGAGAATTTAATAATTTCCCTTTCAACTCTTATGGATTTAAAGATCCTGTGAAACTCTCATGTAGGCCTATGTGCATGCCCAATATATTGTTCAATAAATAATTACTTTTGAATGCAATGTTAATGTTAGTATGGTTTATGGTGGTGAGATGTTGATGTTGATGGTAATGGAATCATTTTTACAGTGACTTAGGCCTACAATAATTCAACAGCAGCTTTTTGCGCTGATTCGTCATCAATTTCTGTGATGTGTATTGAGATCACCATAACGTAAACGCGAGAGGGGGAGCACAGACATTCCGTATAGGCGAGCTCAGAAGGGGACAGCACCAGAAGAGAATTTAAAAGCGTTATATTGTTCGGCTCTTTATTTACAGAGCATATGTATTACAACGTGCACGCTTACATTTTAAGGGGAATGCGCCATTGTCTTTAAACAAATCGTCACCTGTTTCTACACCAAAAACAGGGAAGCAGATGAGTAGCGTTGCCGGTGCAGGGAGGGGTCCTCTGTTCCACGGCTTGTAACAGTGGTCTGTGCGGCGCCGCCGTCTCCGAATGGCAGGCAACTATGGCTATGCTTGATGTCTCGATGAAAGCATCTTCTTTTTCACGAAATGTTGCCGTGGAGCGCAAGAACCTAATCACAGTTTGCAGGTAGGTGTAATATGCATATTTAAGCCAAGCCCAGATTGTACTGATTTATCTGTGAAACTACGTTGTTTAGTTGTAACAAATCTTATTTTGATATTCTGATTATTTGGTAACCCCCGAGCACTTTCACTTTGCTACGTCATCGTTAGGCCTATAATAAATGTAGCTAATCTCCACTATAAGATCATTTAAGGGTGAGTTGTTAGCGAATGTAACAACAAGCATACACACAAAGCACAATCTTTACGTATTTTTTAAGATTATGATGAAGGTGTTCATCTAGCACATTATGTCATCATGTGCAATTTTGGATGGTGTCGTTGCTATGACGACAACCTTCTCAGGGCAAGGACATTTAATAGCAGCTGCCTGGTATGCTTCCCCAGGGAGTCAGAACACATAGACCGGGGTAGGCCTAGCTCATAAGCTCACAAGGACATTTAACATGTTCTACAAATGTATATAGATAGAACAATTCAGTTACATTTTTTTAATTCAAATAAAAAAATGTAATGTCAGAATTTATCCATAATAAGCTATTAGTAGCGATGCTTGCTAAAGATTCACAAAACTGTATGAAATAATACTGAGCTACAGTATCTTCTCAAATAATCACTTTATTTAACTATAATATCTTGTAATGACAGTGACTGTCTATGGAATATTTATGGACTAGTTGAAAAACTGGTTTGAATTGAAAATGTCAGTCAATAAAAGCCAGAAAACAATTGTTTTTTATTACATGTTGTTTTCTATTTTTTAAGCAAGTATCAACATTTTGTGTTTGTATCTTTCTTTTATCCTGTTGATTGATCATGCTAATAATTATATTTCTGACTGTATGGTCATATTAGAGCTTTAATAGAAAGCATATCAAATCCAGGAGAAAGAATGACCACCTGAATTAAACATGGAAATCCATCCTCTGGTTTTGCTATTACTTGTTGTAAGTAGAGTAAAAGCAATGGGGATTTGAACTGTTTACATTCCATGATAGCTAATTATTCCCTTGTATCTAGGATGCCCCAATATAGCTGAAGGAGACATTGTTTTCCTTCGAACAATAGAGAGTGAAATCACTGCTTCTCTGCCTGGCCTTGTTTCCAAACTAATCATTGTGGCATTGTGATGTGTCACTCAACAACTGTGTGTGTGTGTGTGTGTGTGTGTGTGTGTGTGTGTGTGTGTGTGTGTGTGTGTGTGTGTGTGTGTGTGTGTGTGTGTGTGTGTGTGTGTGTGTGTGTGTGTGTGTGTGTGTGTGTGTGTGTGTGTGTGTGTGTGTGTGT
>JACXGM010000367.1:36663-58148 GCA_016801145.1 Umbra pygmaea | reverse complement strand
CTGGATGTGACTGAGACATCCATGAATATAGTAACATTGATTGAACACTATTTACATAATATTGCACTTTGGGCCAAAGATTCAGACAAAAATGTTGATACTGTAGCCTCTGAAATCACAGAATAACAGGAAAATGCAGGAAGTTGTATTTGGACCAGTAGTAACACTCTAAATTAATATTATGTTACAGTATTGAAACAATGTTGATCTTCAAAGTAAGTTTTAGAATCAAAAAACTAAATAGAAATAATTATTGAATAACAATATATTAATTACTTTGAAATGTGGTTTTCGTCTAGAACACAAAGTTAGCGCAAAGCAAGAAAATTATCATATTGTCATGGTCTCCACTTTAGGAGAACTGATGTGTCACAAGGTCCTGGCTCCATCCTGTGGCCATACCCAGACATTACATTCCATAACCCATAAATATATAGGACTTCCTGTCATCTGTGTAAACATTGCTCACAGGTGTTTCCAGTGTCATTCATTAGTGTCTGCAGGCCTGTACTTACCCACCTTGGTCCAGAGGCTACGAGTTTTTATAGGCCCCCTCTCCCTGTAGTCCAGTCTTGACACACCCTGTCCAATGCAGCTTATGATCTCACTGACAAGTACAAACTTTACTAAACGCAATGCAAGACTTTTTAAATTATTAGTCAACAAGCACACCTGCCCCATTCAGTGTTTGATCTGCATGTCTTATTGTCATATTACTCTTATAGCAATGAGCAAAAATAAAAGCGTCACTCAGTTTATGTCCAGCAACATCAAGTACCATTGGAGTTGTCGATTATTCCGAAACGGTATGCAAAGCACTCCCTCCTGTTAAATAGTTTAAGTGCAACATTGTCTGAATTTCCTGATTGTCTAAAATAGACATTTATTTGCCCTCTATTTCTTGTGTTAAAATTTGAAAAGGGTCATACTTTGTCTTACAGTGAAGTGCTTTATAGTTCTGGATTCAGAAGACTTTTGGCAACAAAATGAATCAATAAAATCCAACATTCTGAGACAGTGAATTTCATGCATTTATAGCCAAAAAACATTAATAATTAAGTTAAAGCTTTTGTTAATTATTGTAAAATACATATAAACCATGAAGAATAAAACTGTTCGATCCATATTGACATTACATCAGGAGATGTGGAGGAGGCCGTAGGAGGGCAACAACCCAGCAGCAGGACCGCTATCTCTGCCTTTGTGCGAGGAGGAGCAGGAGAAGCACTGCCAGAGCCCTGCAAAATGACCTCCAGCAGGCCACAAATGTGCATGTGTCCACTCAAACAGTCAGAAACAGACTCCATGAGGGTGGTATGAGGGCCTGACGTCCACAGGTGGGGGCTTACAGCCCAACACCGTGCAGGACGTTTGGCATTTGCCAGAGAACACCAAGATTGGCAAATTCGCCTCTGGTGCCCTGTGCTCTTCACAGATGAAAGCAGGTTCACACTGAGCACATGTTACAGACGTGACATAGTCTGGAGACACCGTGGAGAACATTCTGCTGCCTTTAACATCCTCCAGCATGACCAGTTTGGCGGTGGGTCAGTAATGGTGTGGGTAGGCATTTCTTTGGGGGGCCGCACAGCCCTCCATGTGCTCGCCAGAGGTAGCCTGACTGCCATTAGGTACCGGGATGAGATCCTCAGACACCTTGTGAGACCATATACTGGTGCGGTTGGCCCTGGGTTCCTCCTAATGCAAGACAATGATAGACATTATGTGGCTGGAGTGTGTCAGCAGTACCTGGTAGAGGAAGCCATTGATGCTATGGACTGGCCCGCCTGTTCCCCAGACCTAAATCCGATTGAGCACATCTGGGACATCATGTCTCGCTCCATCCACCAACGCCACATTGCACCACAGACTGTCCAGGAGTTGGCAGATGCTTTAGTCCAGGTCTGGGAGGACATCCCTCAGGAGACCAACTTATCAGGAGCATGCCCAGGCGTTGTAGGGAGGTCATACGGGCACGTTTTACTTGTTTTAAGGACATTACATCAAAGTTGGATCAGCCTGTAGTGTGGTTTTCCACTTTGATTTTGAGTGTGACTCCATATCCAGACCTCCATGGGTTGATAAATTTGATTTCCGTTGATAATTGTTGTGTGATTTTGTTGTCAGCCCATTCAACTACGTAAAGACGAAGTATTGCATATGATTAGTTCATTCATTCAGATCTAGGATGTGTTATCTTAGTGTTCCCTTCATGTTTTTGAGCAGTGTACCTATATAGCTTACTATGCTCTCAACAGTGGCATAGACACTGACAGCTTGCATAAAAGTACAGAGCGTACGCATTAACTTCCAAACTGCAGCAACTCACTTTTCACAACTTATAAATAATGTTTCTCCCAGACAGCCTTCCCACAGGTAACAATATAATAATGAATCACGCCACTCCATGTTCCACTGAGCACTAAATAGGGTTGAAAGAAGACCGGCTGGAAGCAATTACTAATTAGACCAGTCTCTCAATCAGCAACAGTAGAACAGGGGGTGGTGCACACTTAACCACCATACACAATAGCAGTACTACCCAAATAAATGAATATATATATACACACACACATTTAAATAACCAACTTAAATCTTCAATGCAATGCACTGGCCATGTACTTAACTAATATTCAACAGAACATTACTTACTATACAAGGAGTCCATATCTCATCTATATTTCTGCCACACCTGGCATAAAGTCCAGCCAAGGTGTGACAGACGCTCTCAAGCGTCAGAAGTGCACATGCGGTCCACACTAATTGAGGGCAAGGGCAACAGGCGGGCTGCCAGTTGCCCATCCCTGGCTTATGCCTACAGTATACTTAACGCACCCGAACGGGCGCGTGCCAAAGTGACGTCAAAAAGTGGAAACAGGAAGCAAAGACGAGTTCGAGTGCACAGTAAACAATTCCTAATAACACAGTTAATGGTTCATAATAAAACTGTAAATGTTTCATAACAACACAGTTAAGATAATCTTAGCGACTGTTGACATTATTGTCAATGCTGCTAACAGTTCTGCCATCGTTTACCTTTTTCTTCTTCTAGTCCATGAAAATATCAAAGTCGGTAGCCTCTCCTCAGTTGCGACACCACTGTTCAGGCGAAGACTCCAACTTGTGTCGCGAGCACCACGCACAAGTATAAATGGTTATGGCGCTCCCATGACGTGACTTTGGCACGCGCCAGGTCAGGAATCTGTAGTATACTGTGCGCTTTACAGTGTGTTTCTTTCAACACAATTCTTTCATTCTCTTATTAAATACATATAATATATTAGCTACTAGTTATATTATCTACACTTTGCTAGCTATATATTTTAGCCACATTTTGCTAGTTATAAAGTTACCTTTGCTGTACAGTAGGTAACCAGAGCTCTTGCATTGATAAAGCTATGCTGGCTGGCAAGGGCAAAGGCCACACTGCCAGTTGCCCATCCCTGGCTTACAGTGTGTTTCTTTCACCACAATTATAATAAATGTAGCTAATCTCCACTATAAGATAATTTAAGGGTGAGTTGTTAGCGAATGTACCAACAAGCATACACACAAAGCACAATCTTTACGCCTTTTTTAAGATTCTGATGAAGGTTTTCATCTAGCACATTATGTCATCATGTGCAATTTTGGATGGTGTCGTTGCTATGACAACAACCTTCTCAGGGCAAGGACATTTAATAGCAGCTGCCTGGTATGCTTTCCCAGGGAGTCAGAACACATAGACCAGGGTAGGCCTAGTTCATAAGCTCACAAGGACATTTAACATGTTCTACAAATGTAGATAGATAGAACAATTCAGTTACATTTGTTTTATTCAAATAAAAAAATTCAATGTCAGAATTTATCCATAATTAGCTATTAGTAGCGATGCTTGCTAAAGATTCACAAAACTGTATAAAAAAATACTGAGCTACAGTATCTTCTCAAATAATCACTTTATTTAACTATAATATCTTGTAATGACAGTGACTGTCTATGGACTTGAACCCAATTGAAAAACTGGTTTGAATTGAAAATGTCAGTCTATAAGAGCCAGAATTTCTTTTTTATTACATGTTGGTATCTCTTTTTTAAGCAAGTATGAACATTTTGTGTTTGTATCTTTCTTTTATCCAATACAGCTCACCATCTAAATAACACCATTCCTACAGTAAAGCATGGAGGTGGTAATATCATGTTATGGGGTTGTTTCTCTGCAGCAGGGACTGGAGCACTTGCCAGTATAGAAGGAAAAATACGGTCAAATTCTTGAGGAAAACCTGATGCTCTCTGCCAGAAAGTTGCCAATGGGAAGAAGATTTACCTTTCAACATGACAATGTACAAAGCACACATCAAAACTGACCACACAGTGGTTTAAGGAGAAAAAGATGAATGTCCTTGCATGGCCTAGTCAGAGCCCAGACTTAAACCCCATTGAAAATCTGTGGAATGACTTGAAGACAGCAGTCCACAAACGGTCACCGTCAAATTTACTGAACTTGAGAAGTTCTGCAAAGAAGAGTGATCAAATATTGCAATGTCTAGATGTGCAAAGTTAGTAGAGACATGTCCAAACAAATTAAAGGCTGTAATTAAAGCAAAAGGTGGTTCAGCAAAATACTGAAATAAGGGGTGATAATTTTCCAACTCAGTGATTGTTTTTGAATTTGTTAATTTTTTATTTTTTTTCTGACATGTTGGTGTCATATCTTTCACTTGGATGTTAAAAGTTGCTATGAGTAAATACAGCCGAATGAAACAAAAATTGTGTCTGTCTTCATTTCAGGCTGCAAAGCAGCTGCAAAGCTACAACATGTGATTATTTTACATGGGGGTGATTCTTTTCCATACCCACTGTAGATAGCGACCGTAGCTACACACCTGACTGAAATATCAGCAATTTTTTCTTTACCGTCTTGACCACCAAGAGTCAGTTTTGGATGAGTCTGTTCTAGAACAGATGCAGAAGTTAGCTAATATAGTAGCTAGTATAGACGTTTAAAAAGGTAATTTTTGTTTAGCACATTATCTTCTACGTCTCTGCCAGCACCAGTGGTCTGCTTGTAACGTCAGTCTGTAGCACGTATTCTGGAGAACGGTGTTTGCAAGGCAAATTCAGTATGCGCAGGAGAGAGACACACTGAAGATTCCACACGTTTGAAAATAGGCTAGTGCGTTTGGAATTTAGAAAATTTACGTTTTCAGCATGAGAAATGCTGGGAATGCAATAAGTGGGTAAACAACAAGTAAATGAAAATGTGAGTAAACGGTATTTCACAAATTAACCTCCACTACTCCCACTGGGTGGAATGTAGTTTAAATCGCTGCTATCCATATAGAACAAACACAGTTATTCACAAATATATATACTCATTCAAATTAATTACATTGGTTGGCCCGATGCTGGGAAAACAGATTTCCTGTTTTCTGACATATTTTCACCCCTTTCTGACATATTTTCACATATTATGCACAGCACACTTTGCAATGCCCTCTACATCAATCAGTAAGGGGTGAAGACTGAAGACAACATGATACAGTATGTTGAACACTCAGGCCAGTCTGGCATGCTATAAAAAGTATTAATAGAATACATATTACTACTTGAATAGATGCTGAAATGTAAAAAAAAATCCCAGTTTGGGGATTCTTCTCATCATCTGAGACTCTCTCTGCTCCTTCTCGCTTTGATTCTTTTTTCTTGTTGCCCCACTTCCATATTTTTTAGATTTTTTAGCTAGCTAGATCCAGTAACTACAGTAATAGCAACCAAACCATGGTATTGAATGTCAGTTCATTTTTTGTGTGGTCACACTGATTTAAAAAAACTATACTACATGAGTATTGGACAATATCCTGGACGCACAAACAGTAAACCATCCACAATCGTATTTAATTATTATATTTGACATGTCAGTTTTTTCCCCTGTAAAACACTAACTGTCAAGCTAGAAACCTCCAACCCCATACCAAATCCCCTCCTTACCACTTGGTGAGTGCAGGCAGCACAGAAAGAGCGCAAGCTCAGTCATGGGCTCTTTGCCAACTTGCACCCTGTGCTTTAAGATGGGCCTGAGTGTCTATATTTAAACCCCTCTGATTCCCATTGTCTTTTTCTGGCTTTGAATGTATGTATGTCTGTGTTGATGCCATCTATGATTTTTTTGTATTAAAAGTAGTTAACTTGCAATTAATCGCACATTTTTATCAGTTCTAAATCTTGATTTCTTTTTGTCCCATAATTTATTTCTCATTTTAATGTTCTTATCTACATGGGAAAGTGGATCGGCTTGCTTTGTGCAAATGTTTTTTTATTGAAAACAACATTGGCATACTGTCTGAAGTCATCCATTGTCGCCTGGCTTTGACGAGGGGGCGGAGAATTTGCATGCACCAGACCTGCTCCCAGTGTTCCAGCTTCTCCCGGCCAAGCCGACACTGACCCCGCATGCGCTGTGCCCCCCAGTTCCTTCAGCATCCCTACCCACTCTGGTGCCTCCCTCTTTGCCTACAGAGGGTATTTAACCCCTCTGGATGGCTTACTTGTTCTATGGGCTGGTCCTGATGCGAGAGAGAGGGGAACAGCTGGTTCCGATCAGCCCCAGCAAAAGGATGCAGCGCCCCTTCCGGGGTGGCAGGTGGCTGTCTCTCTTGTCCCGTTGATGGCTGTAGTCCCCATTGCCCGAAAGCGGGACAGAGCTCTTCCGGGCAGGGTGTTGGAGCCAAGTCCACAAGATAGGCCGCAGGATCTATACGTGTCCGGCAGTAGAACAAGCATCTGTCATGCCTGCCACAGGACAAGGCTATGCAGGTCTTGTCTACGCAGCGGAGCCAGTGGTCCCTGGCTCGGCTGTAGTTCTGGCACTCGCCAGGCGCCTGGAGGTCACCGACACCAGCACCCTCAAGGTGCTCTGCCAGAAAAGATGGGGTGCCTGAATTGTTTTGAGTGGGCTCGTTGCCTTGGGGCTGCACCCTTGAGGGGGTTCCTGTCATGTTCTCACCTCTAGGAAAACAGATGTGCCACAGGGTCCTGGCTCCACCCTGTGGCCATACCCAGACATTGCATTCCATAACCCATATACATATAATCCATGATGGCATAAGGTATAAGACACTATCTTTCTGTATAGTTTATATAGCCCCTGTTTGTTGTCTTTATTCACTTAATCTATTTCTTTATAACAATCCTTCCTAAGATACAACGGATAACCTCTGGAAACTCACTTTACCAATCGGAAACATATTTATATTTTTATAACACCTGGATCCTCCGATAGGTAGCTTGCTAGTTGATCAGCTATTGTTAGCAGCTAGTTATTTACCATGCTACCGGATACCTACATTAGTCCCTAACCTGCACCAACCGGCATATGATCCCTCACACCTCTGGCCAGCCAGCCTGCACAGGGTACCGTCAGTTCAGTGCCTTTGGACTCACACTTTACATCTCACCATCCCTGAACATTCACGGCTAAATAGCTACTACCATCGGCTAGTCCCACTAACAACAACACCATTAGCTAATAGCATAGCTAGCTAATAGGGGTGGTATGGTTCACAAAACACACGGTTTGGTTCGTATCACAGTTGTAGGGTCACGGTTTTTGGTTCCGTTTGGTTCTTGTTGTTTTTTTGTTTTTTTAATCTTAACACTCCAGAAATATATTTCAGCATATGATATATAGCTTAATATCCACAATAGTTAGTTTGCAGTCACGTGATTGTAACGACGCGCGAAATTCAGATGGAGTGCAGGAAGTGCACAAGTGGAATGGACGAAATGGAGGAAAGTCTGTACTGTACTACTTTAGACACGATTACAAGAGAAAGATATAAACAAAAAATCAAAACATATGTTGGACGTCTTCCTTAAGATATGAAGAGGAGCGATTTTTCAACTGAATTGAAAGATTTGCCTACCATCGAGTTGGTAGATATCAGCAACTACCTTGTCCTACACGAACCTTCTACTCAAGACAACAGACTTTTTTGTAAGTGGTTGGGTCCACGATCTCTGTACCAACATGCTCCACAATGACTGTCGTTTGGTTTACGCCCGGGTAAGGGACCAATTTGTCCGGTGGATTTATCCGTAACCATAACAACCATTTAACGCTGCAGCACTTCAACGTTACTTTTATGGTTGTTTACTTTATGTTATTAGGTTTACCACTCTCAAAGGTCCGCTGAAACACCATTAAAGTTGTGGATCATTGCAAAAGAAAGCAGAGAAGTCATTACAGCTCATTGCAATTGCATGGCAGGGTAAGTTATTTTCGCCTGTATTTTGTATACTTTTAGCTGTTAGTATACAAAATAAATGTTTGTTCTATTTATTGTTTTAAACACAGGCTATTGCCAGTGCACATCCATAGATGAACCAATCTAAGTCTGGCTAAACAATTTTTTAAGTCTTGAAAATCCATTTCTCCATACATGTATTTCACTGTTGCTGCCTGTTACAGACCCCCTTCAGCCCCCAGCTGCGCCCTAGACACACTATGTGAATTGATAGCCCCCCATCTATAATCTGATATGCCCTCAAAATGATATGCCCTCAAATTTATATGCCCTAAATATATACTTCGGCTGTTTTCAGCCAAGGCCTCAGTGATCATTGCCTCATTGCATGCATCCGTAGTGGGTCAGTAGTTAAACTACCTCCACTCATTACGGCAAAACGCTCGCTGAAGCATTTTAGTGAACAAGCCTTCCTAATTGACCTACAGTAGCCTGGGTACTTTGGAAGGATGTTGAACTTATCCCAACAGTCAAGAATGCCTGGTCATTCTTTAAAAATGCCTTCCTCTCTGTCCTGAGCAAACATGCCCCTCTCAAAAAGTTAAGAAAAAAAAGTAGATACAGCCCTTGGTTCACCCATGATCTGACTGCTCTTGCCCAGCACAAAAACACCCTGTGGTGTGTACTGCTTTAGCCTAAAAAAAACTATATGACATGCAACTCTTCAGAAAAGTAAGGAACCTGTACACACAGTCAGTCAGGAATGCCAAGAGTAGTTTCTTTAAACAGAAATTTGCAGCCTGTAGCACCAATTAGATAAAGTTATTGGACACTGTGAAGTACATGGAGAATAAGAACACCTCCTCCCAGCTGCCTAATGCGCTATGGGTAGGTGACAGCCGTCAAACATTTCAATAAGCATTTTGCTATAGAGGTCCATGAGTTCAACCTGGCTACCCACACCCCATCCAACAGCCCCTCACCCCCTGCAGCTTCACGCCTTAGCCCCCGTTATTTGTCATTCACCCAAATTCAACTAGCGGATGTCCTGAAAGAACTGTAAAATTTTGACCCTTACAAATCAGCTGGACTAGATAACCTGGACCTATCCTTCATAAAACTCTCTGCAGCAATCATTGCTACACCATTTACTAGCCTGTATAACCTCTCTATCTTCTCCTAATAGATCCCTAAAGAATGGAAAACAGCAGCAGTCAATCCTCTTTTCATAGGGGGTGATACTCTCGACCCTAACTGCTATAAAACATTGTGCATTGTTGTGGTCTGATCACATTGACTATATGGTTTTTAAGAGGGGCAGATCAGTTGCCACCACAAGGAAATGCTCACCATTTCTACCCTCTTATTTGCTAAAACAAATTGTTTGCTCTTTAGTTCTCTGCCACTTGGATTATTGCTCAGTAATTTGGTCATCTGCCTCAAAAACCCTAATTAGAAAACTTCAAGCACAAAACAAAGCAGTTAGAGTTGTTCTGAAGTGCAATTATAGGTCCAATGTTGTTATAATGCATGAACGTCTAAAATGTTTGATTGTTGAAAAAAGACCACTAGCCAATGTGCTTACTTTGTTGCACTCCGTTATTCAATCTCAGATACTATCTTTTTTTTTTAATAACATATCTCACAGTTCAGGGCCCGTATTTATCAAGCTTTGCAGAATTACTCATAAGAACACTGCTAAGACTTGACTTAAGAGTAAGAAAATTCTTGGTTCAAAGCTGTCCTTAAAATTAAGTTATCAAACATCTCTGTCCTACTTTAAGTGTAGTGTAGGACAAAATCTCAAGTGTCAGTCTTAGAGCGGATTCACGACACTTTGCTGTGCCGCAAACAAGATTTTGGATGACGACATAGGCAAGGACCAATCACTGAATAGATGTACTTGTTTAAGAATATTCTCAGATAAATTCACATTCAATGGTGATATTCCTAAGAGGAGTTGACATTCAACACACATTTGACAATAAAGAATTTTAAAGAGAATCCATTATGATATACACATTGTAAATTAAATATCAAAAAAAGTTTCCAACAAGTTTTCCATTGTTTCTCAATTATATATTTCAAACCAGTGTGCTGTTAACTGACCTCCCTATATATAGCCTAGAGTTAATGATGTACTCATAGCCACCATGGATTCCAAAAGAAAACACAACTGGAGGGAAGAAGAAACACTACTGCTTGCTGAATAAGTTGAATTTCTGAGTGTAGAATTTGGAATCTGCGCTTCCGCTGGCCAGTCCTTCTCCACTACACTTTGTGTGATACGATGTGCCCTGTGAAGGGATATAACATTGAAACCTTACTTATCGCCTATATTAGGATACAGTGTTCTATTAATAAACTATGAAACAATTGTGTATGAATAGCTTACAAAATAGGCTACCTGTTGTAGTTCATTTGTGCTACTGCAGTGGCATATAGAAAGGGGTGAGCAGCCATGAGCGTAAAGGGTATCCTTTATCTCCTATTAGACGACACTCTGGCAGCTGCTTCAGGCCACTTTCATTCAATTTCCGCACGTCATGCGTAGACCCAGGACATTTGGGTACCACATCCAAAATTTTGTAGTCTGCATCAAACTCAACTTGTGTGTTTATACTGTGGTACCTCTTCTTGTTCATATAAACATTCTTGTTGACTCGGGGAGCAATGCTTTTTATATGAGTGCTTTCCATTGCGCCTACTACTCTTGGGAAGCCGGCTATTTGCATGAATTGTGTTTGCTTCTGTTAGATTATGCAGGGTGTTGTTGGGAAGTCATTGTGAAGCTGTAAGTGCCATAATTGTTTCCATGACAATTCGTTTTATTGATGGTTGTGATGGCCCAAATCATAAGCATTGCGTTGCTGCAAACGAAGCATCATCACCACCTTCAATTCATCTGAAAATGAATTGCTGCATAAATTACCTGGTAAAATGACGTCCCTCACTCAGTCGCTGACGAAGATGATGCTTGTTCTGTCCAAACAATACCGTTTAATTAACTGCACAACGTCAAACAATTAAAAAACATTCTTCCTCTCCTTAAAAAGATTTGCACATGTTTCTGTCTCCTCAGTGCCATCACAAGCCCCTACTGGCAACTCCTAACCCCTTGAGAGACCTCTCGAACTGTCTTAACCGGGAGAGTAAGGGCCCTATTTTAACGATCTAAGCGCATGGTTTGAAGCGCATGGCGCAAGTGCGCTTTGGGCGTGTCCAAATCCATTTTTGCTAGTTTGACAGTGGATAAAAGGATCCGTGTGCATTTGATTAATTTGCTTTTAAAATAACTATGACGTGCTGCGCCGTTGACTTTAGACCAGGATTTTGTTGGTCAATGGCGCGACCACTTTCCGATGCCGCGAGATAGCAATACACCCAGAATTATCCTGAACACACCTCCCTGTTAGACCAGCACTCCCATGGGCGCAAATATGGGCGCAGGTGCATTTGCTATTTAAACAACACGGGCGCCTGACGGGAAATTGACAACTGAGTCTTAAACTAGCAAAGACACTTGCATTCAGACTTTGCGCTGCATTGCGCCAGGTGCAAGATAGGGCCCTAAGAGTGATTCTTAGCTTTAAGAAATTTGATAACTTGCTTTTATACTTTTTGAGAAGCTTGATTTATACAGGCCCAGATTCCCATACTTATTTAACAAAAGGAGCCAGTAGGGGGCAGATGATTGTGCCTTTACCAAAATCCAATAACCTGAAAATTAATATAATTTACAGAGCAAGTTCTTTGCGGAATAATATCCCAAAGTAACATTTTTTTTATTACAGGAAAGGTACATTTAAAAAAGTAAGTCAAATCTTACCTTCACTTAAATAGTAATAAATAATTTTGTTTAAGATATTTCTCTATTTGCTTGGTTGTTATTGTTTTTTTCTTTTGGAGTCTTTTTTGTTATTTAGTTCTGTAAGCAGATATTGTTGTATTTATTTTCTTTTCCTTATTTCTTTTCTTTTCTGTATATGTCATGAAATGTTTTAATATTGTCGGATTAAATGTTGTTTTGGACCCCAGGAAGACTAGCTGGTTATCTAGGCGTCAACTAAAGAGGATCCTTATAATAAATACAAAATGCAGACCCATATCCATCCTGCCCTGTCTCTCTAAAGTCTTTGAAAGACAGATTAACAAACAGATTACCAAACATTTTGAATCCCACAATACACTCTCTGCTATGCAATCAGGTTTCCGAGTTGGTCATGGCTGCACCTCTGCTACACTCAAGGTCTTAAATGATATTACAACTGCCATTGATAAAACACATTACTGTGCAGTCGTCTTTATTGACCTGGCCAAGGCTTTCGACTTGGTCAATCATTGCATCTTCATTGGCAGACTTGGTAGCCTCGGTTTTTCGAAAAACTGCCTCGATTGGTTCACGAACTACTTTTCTGACAGGGTTCAACACATTAAATTTGAGGCTTTCTTGTCTGGACCTATTAATTTCTCGATTAGGGTTGGGTACCGAAACCTGGTTCCACTATGGAACCGGTTCCTACGCAACCGGTAGGAATCGGACCGGATCAGAAAGGAAATTCCGGTTCCTAATTTCGATTTTCCCTTAATGTGCCAACTGAAGTATTTTCCCTCTGATGCTGCAAAACTGACGTAAAAATATCACACTTTCTCTGTAGTCTACCGTTAACTAGATACCGTAAATGTAGACTACTTCTAAAATGCCCAACTTTCCCAACTTTCATCCTGGAGTTTGCGAGTTAAAATCCAGATGGATGCTTTGTGTGTTTTTTTCTTCATTCCAGCGTGATGCAAGCGTGTTGCACATTATATATATATATATTTTTTTAGTAACGTTAACCCTAATCCTAACCTTTAACCTCAGTAACAACATATACAATCAATGGTAACCATGCTAACCTTAACCGTGAATGTTAATATATAATTTAGAATGTGTGGAATGTTCTTGCATGAACCGGCGAAATGAAACATACAGGTGCAACGTAATAGAATAACGAATATAGCCTAATAACAAAACGGGCAGCTCAATGTAAAAACTCAATAAATATGTTGGTATACAATTTAAATCATGTTTTGTCAGTCTTGCTGTCACTCTCAGTCCCAATGAATAACGAATGGAAGCAATCGCAGGTATGGCGGTTTTAATCAGATACTCAATATAACATGCTCAAGTCCAGAACGAGATCAAGACAAGGTACACCAGCGGATTAACCAACAAAATACTGGCCACAAAGGATCTGGTTATATACTTCTTAATTATATATTCTTAATTACAATAGGCAACAGCTGCGTAACGGAACACTGGTGTCAATAATGAAACATAGAGAAGGCTAGAGGTCCACTTACCTTCCTCTAACCAATAACATAAGGTACTACCGCTGAACAATATAACCTGGACTTGACTCTTAATGAAATCCTAGTATTCCAGTGACTGAGAGAGCCGGAAGGTCCTCGAAGAGGGTGTGGGTGTGACAATTGCCAGAGAAGGCATATATGGTCATTTTTCTGCAAAAGAACTGTTAAAGTTTGAAGCTGGTTTAGTTAGCATACCAACTCAACATTTATTTTGTTGTTACTTGTTAATAGTTTTAACTGTTATTTATTATTAAATTATTGTAGTTTATATTATATATTTAAGTAATTAAAAAAATTAATACATTGTTAAATTTAAATAATTTTTTATAAAAAACTCTGAGCCTTTTTTTAATGTTATTTTTTCAGGAATCGGTTTATATACATCATATTGTATTTTTTTTATCTGTATTTCTTTACTTAGTTAAAATGTGTTATATGCTCAGACATTGAGATGAAATTGGTTTTACATACAAACACTCACACATTCATCAGAAATAGACTGATCATATTGGTCAATTGGATCATGCCCAGCGAAAGTAGTTACCAAAAGTCTGCACTCGACATGATCAGGCAATCTCTTTCTAGGGGCGACAAGGTGGCCTAATTGTTTATTAGGACCCTGGTTCAAACCCCTCCCCCCACACTACCAAGGTCAAGCCTCTATCATTCTGTTGTTGAGCAAGACAGTTAACCCTAATTGCTCCCAGGTTCTGTAAATAATACTTCTTTCTTAATCAATTTACCATTAAACTTGATTCAAATCGTTTAAATATTTGGGAAGGTTAATAAATTGATAATTTTTTGTCCAATAATATTGTATTATACTAATCCTAGACACACCAAAAAGCATATGTAAAAAGCATTTTCTAAAGTTACTTAAAGTAGTCTAATTAGTTACTTTCAATAAATAGTAACGTAGTAACGTAACATAGTTACTTTCAAAAAGGTAACGTAGTTACATTTTGGAGAGGTAAGTAAGTAAAGTAACTGGTTACTTTTTAAAGTAACGTTCCCCAACACTGCTGGTGACTCAGATCCTCCTCTATGCAGATGACACCATTCTATACACATATGGACCAACATTGAACTCTGTGCTAACCAACCTTCAAAAGAGCTTTGAAAAATTACTGTCCTACCAATCCTAGATTTTTGTGATGTCACTTATAGAACTGCCTCTACCTCCCTCCTGAAAAAGTTAGGCGTAGTCTATCCCAGTGCCATCTGGTTTGTCACCAATGCCCTGTTTAACACCCACCACTGCAACTTACCACCACTGCAACTTACCCTCACTACACACTCGACACCTGACCCACTGGTATCACCTCATTTACAAGTCAATTCTACACAAAACCCATCATTACCTAAACTCTCTTCTCACCAATGCTTTACCCACCCATAACCTGCGCTCAAGCAGATACATCTCCCTAGTGACTCGTAAAGCCATACCTCCTTTGGCCAAAACTCCTTCCAGTTTACAGCAGGATGCGACTGGAATGAACTACAAATACTCAGAAACTTGTTAACACCATCTCTCTCACCTCTTTAAATCACAACTATCAGAGCTTCTGCCTGTTCATTGCATATGCTGACCCCCCAACCATCTCACACGCACTCTACCTCTGCCCTAGTGCCTTGTTTTGTCCCATGGTACCTTAGCTCGCACTGTTCTGCACAATATCTTATTTGTTGTATGCCATTTGCACTATATCTACTTGCACAGTTATGTTCAGTGTTAATTACTTCCTCTGTATTTGCCTTGCCACTTTACTTACCAACTTGATCTACCTCTCTAATACAGTTTCTGTTGCACTAATTGTACATATCCCTACATCGTTTATTCTGTTGTCCTGTAACTTTTTTGTTTGTTTATATATTTATTCCTCTTTGTGATTATTGTGTAATTTCAAATGAGAAACTGTTCCTAACTTGCCCACCTGGTTAAATAGAGGTTAAATAAAATAAATAAATAAATACTGGACTTCCTGTCATCGTTGTGTAATCATTGCTCACAGGTGTTCCCAGTTTCACTAATCGGTGACTGTATTTCAACCCCTTTGATTCCCATTCTCTTTATCTTGCATTTAATGTATGTTTACAAATATATTTTGAAGATAGAATTGACGAACATGTAAAGACAGGCAGATCTGGCCACATTCAATTTTTTAATTATATTGTTATTATTTTTTCCTGTGTTACCACTAAGTCATTTTGGAGCAGTGTGTTACTCATGCAATATTTTTGTTTGAGCAGCATAGCTGATAGTCTTTTAATTTGATAGCTTCCTGACAGACTTAACAAATAGCTTCCTCGCAATTAATGGTTTAATCATAACTTAATAGTGGATGCATCATTTCTAAGAAGTCATGCAGGACAACACGTGTCTGTTTCTTACAATGCTATGAAAACGTAATAATGTTAATAATTTCAATCTTGCCATATACCCTTGTAATAAACAGTGTCCTCCATAGGTATTGGGACAGTAAACCCAAAATTGCAATTTTTGCTGTAAACTTCAAAGCATATAAAAATAAAATTCAAAATGAATATGAAGCCTAAGTACAGACTTTCAAATTTTATTTCTGTGTGTTTCAAGACATATGCTTCATGTTTACTATCTAAGAAAAGCAGCACTTTCATAATTCCATCCCCTTAAAGGTGGTATGTTATGTATCATAGCAGTTCCGTTTATTCACCACAATATTTCTGATAACTTTGAGAAGGTTAACCTTGGTCTCATCTGTCCATTAATCTCAGTTCCAATATTGTCTGATCTCTGTACTTTAAATCAAATGCTAATCTGTCCTTTCTGTTTTTGGTGCTGATCAGATTTTTTCCGTCTTGCACTGTAGCCTTTCTAGTTAGGTTGCCCATCCCCAGGACACTTTAGGTTGTTTTTCACAATTCTGGTCATTCTTCTGTCATCAATGATGTATGCAAGTAAATAGTGAGAAGACATAACATCAGAGAATTGCACAATATATATCTAAACATGAAAAGGTATCTTAAAACAGAACTAATGAAGATTCATGCATCGTTATGTAACGCGTGGGCATGGTAAGAGTGTGTTGAATCGTTATTAGTGCAATTTATAAAGAGATAATATAATTATCGTTGTCTGTCAGTGTGTTTTCAATAAATTTACACAGAAGCATGAATGAGATGCAGACATTTGTTTATTTATTCTGATTGCTTGGATGTGCAAAATTGTTTACATTTCTTTAGATTTTTTTTCAGGACATTCCAAACTGTTGATTTGGCTATGCACAGCTTTTCTGCTATGGTACTCATGGAGTTCTTATTTTATTTTAGGATCCTAATAATTTGCTTTTCTTTCATATTAAGCTCCCTAGTATTCATGTTGGATAATGCCTATATAACAGATGTGAAATGGCTAGTCATCTAGCAGGAGGCACTGATAACATTTCAATCATTTACATCTCTCGCTCACAGACCATTAACTAGTAGTTTCCCTAATCTTTAACTAGTAGTTTCCCTAATCTTTAACTAGTAGTTTCCCTAATCTTGCAGTAGCTTTTATTGTTGCCAGTTAGAGCCCTAGATGGGGTGGCCAAGCAAGTCTGTTACATTTACCTGCACGAAACTCAATAGCGATAGCAAACAATTGAACAGGGACTACACATTCACAGCTATTTTATGTGTGAACAAACAATACAACAGGAAACACCTGATCAACTTGATATAGTGAGCCAAATGTACCAATAATTATGCTCACATACAATGGAGGGATGAAACACTGAAAGTGCTGTGATTCTTATTTGGTAAAATGTATGTTATGCTGATAGTGTTGCCTCATATGCTAAGATTGCAATGTACTGCTAAAATAACTTAATTTACTTTACAGTCCCCGTTGTTATGAAGCTAAATTTATATTATACATTCATCTGACTTGTACTACTAAATTGTGTTTATTGGTAAAAAACTAAATGTTTTTATAGGAACCTATCTTTCTCTTCTTGACAGGTTTTCAGTAAAGACATTATTGGAGAAGTATACTGCCGAGCCCATTGATGACTCATCAGAGGAGTTCATTAACTTTGCAGCTGTTCTCGAGCATATCCTCAGCCATGGCTTCAAAGGTAAAACAAACAGACTGTAGAACATTAAATATACATTACCTGCACTGTTGATATTTTTTATAATAGTTATATAATATTATAATAGTTTTTTTGCCCTATGATATTTCTCCATATACATATAGATAGAGTTGTACGCAAAATTTAAGCACCTCTGGAAAGAAATTGTTACCATAATTTTTTCTTTAAACCGACATTCACCTGACTTTACATGGTACAAAGTGAAACATGACACAATTCTGCACGTTTTTACACAATTAGCATTTATTTGCATTTTCCATAGATTAAAAGAAATATAATAATTGAACAGGTGTAAAAGTCACTTACTGTAGTACTCAGTACTTGTTAACCTATATTTGCTTCTTATTCTTTTCGGTAGCCAGCTCTGAGTCATTCAATTCCTGACTTTGGATTTATTTCCCCACTCTTCCTTTTAGAACTCTTCTAGCTAAGAAAGACTATTGGGTCTCCTTGCATGTACTGCATGTTTGTGATTGCAACACATTTTCAATAACATTCAAGTCCAGAGACTTCAGTCAGATAATGATGTGTGACACTGGCACAACCCTGTGGTCATTCATAGATATCAGCAACCATTTACACACTCCCATATAAGGACATCCTGTTATCCTTATGTCTGCCAATGCACACACTGGATGGCATTCTTCTTATCAGTCTCAGTGTATATTGCCCGCTGCTCCATTATGTCTCTGTCACTCATTGTATATGTGTAAGCTTTTGAATGCACCATGTCCAAATTACTACTACGTTCTGTTGTTTTCATCAGTTAAAGAACTGTTAAAATTTTAGAAGCAGTTGGAGTCCACGGAAGGAGTGTTTTATGGCACCTAAGCCATTGTTAGCACAGTGACCAATATAGGGCCAGATGTCCAATCTGTGTAGAGGTGGATCAGTCTCGAGCAGCAAGAGTAAGATCTTTGCTATATGCAAAAAATAGGGTCAGTCTCAGAATTGAACCCTGTGGCACCCCCATAGAAACAGCCAGACAACAGGTTCTCCAATTTAACACACTGAACCTTATCTGAGAAGTAGTTGGTGAACCAGGCAAGCAGTCATCTGAGAAGCAATCTGGCTTTTGAAGACTAGAAAGGCATGGCACGATAGATATAGGTCTGCAGGAGTTTAGGTCTAGCGTGTCCCCCCTTTGAGGAGGCTATGACCGTTGCAGCATTCCAATCTATAGGGATCACAAAATAGACTTTATACCATCTATACCATGTTCCAAATTATTCTGCAAATTATATTTTACACCGATTTTCCTAAATAGTCAATGGAGATGACAGTCAGTATAATTTTCAAGTCACTAACCATTAGGGTATAAGTCAAATTTCATTGAACAAACCACCCAATGAAAACAGTATTCCAATTTTTATGCACAACAGAGTTTCAAAACATTTTATAGGTTGTAAAGAACCTATAAATATGTAGAGTTTCTGCTTGAATATCTTTGCAGGATGTCAGAATAGCCTCCAAGAGCTGCTGTTCTGATGCAAACTGCCTCCCACCCTCATAGATCTTTTGCTTGAGGATGCTCCAAAGGTTCTCAATAGGGTTGAGGTCAGGGGAGGATCATTTTTACAACTTCATGGAACCTAAAGGGTGTCACAAGTTGGTTGTAGGGTTGAGAGAGGTAGACTCAAACGCAGGTAGAATGCAGTTGTTTATGGTTTATTCCAAAGCTTCGGGAACATACAGCTAGAATATTCAGGTCCAAACAGAATGCAGCGAACGCTTAACAAATATACCTATTTAGCTACATACTCTTTACAGTGGTTTCGGACACTGGCTAATATCTAGGTACAGGGCAAACACCTAAACATTCAAACTCTGACAGTTATAGAACTCACTTGTTTGTAGCTCTCTGACATCTTCTACAGACAATGTGAAACAAACACTCTACACAATAGGCAGGCGAATATACGATATGCCTGTTCACGCACAGGGTAGCAAGAATAAATATAAATTTATTAGCACTATACAACTTACAACACGTAGACAATAATCAATGACACTTGTCTCTCTCCCGTTTTGGACGGACTATATATGTTGGAAGCTAACCTACCTAATCTACCATGGCTGTTCGTAACATGTATCCAGCACAGCAGGGGGGCCTTTAGTCAGCACAGCAGGGGGCCCTGTAGTCTTTTTGGGTGCTCAGGTCTGGTAGCCCCGCCCTGGGGGTGGGGACTGTCATGATCTGGATGGGACAAGACTTGGCCAGACTTGGACATATCTATATTATTCCATTACTTCATATGTCTCTGTCTTATTGCACACAATTATCATCAGCTGATCCGTGTTGTCTAATCAATGTGTGTATAAGTATATCCTCTGTTTCCCTTTGTCTCTGTGCTTCAATGTTCAGCTGTCGTCAGGCCAGGTTGAGAGTGAGTAGAGCTGTATAGTATAATAGTAAATGTTTATGTAATTCCGTGACTTCACAACATATTAATTTCACAAGCTTAATTTCCCACACCTGTGGCAATTGCAATTAGTGTCTGTGTATAAATAGTCAATGAGTTTGCTAGTTCACATGTGGATGCACTGACCAGGCTAGATACTGAGCCATGGGGAGCAGAAAAGAACTGTCAGAAGCAGAGAAGTCGCCAAGGTCCATGAACCGTTCAGGGAAGGGGATTTAACACAAGTCCTCAGAAACCTGCTAAGGAGAGCCCATGGTTGTTGAAATCAGGCAGAACAACTATCTAACAGATTAGAAAATATAGAGTTATAGAGTAATAGCTTAAAACTGGAATTGAATTCACCTGACTAATTCAAGCCGTAATGAGTCAATCAATATATCTGGATTTTAATAATGATATTTTTTAAGAAGAAATTAAGTTTGGTACAAAAGGGTGTACAAACATTTGCATGTGTCATGTTGACTTCTGTTTATCAATTTGAATCTGTGCTGTATTCAATTTGTAGAGTGGTAGCAGGTTTCACTTTGTACCATACAAAGTTCAGGTAAAACTCTGTTTACATAAAGATTCACTGGAACATAATTTATTTTCCAGGGGTGGTAAAAACTTTGCATACAACTGTATATATGTATAATGGCCAGGAAATTATGTAAATGCTTTGGAATGACCTTCTTGGCTATGTTGAATACATAATTTAAACTTTCGCAGTACAGGGTGGGATAAGTAATTTAAACCCTAGGAAAATTGAAAAATTGAGAGTCAGTTGACAGCTAACCTGGAGTCCAATTAATGAGATGAGATTGGAGGTGTTATTTTAGAGCTGCTCTGCCCTTCAAAAAGTCACATTAGAATTTGCTCTACACAAGACACATTGCCTGATGTAAAGCATGCATCAAACAAAAGAGATCTTAGAAGACCACCGATTAATAATTGTTAACTTGCATAAATTTGGAAATATTATCTAAAAGCCTTGATGTTCATCAGTCCATGTTAAGAGAAATAGTCTATATATGTAGAAAGTTCAGAACAGTTGTTACTCTCCATAGGAGTGGCCGTCCTGCAAAAGGAACTGCAAAAGGCACTGGGCAGAATGCTGAATGAGGTTAAGATGAATCCTAGAGTGTCAGCTACAGACTTGTAGAAATTTCTGGAACATGCTAAAATCTCTGTTCTCAGTTCTCAGTTCTCAGTTCTCTTTATTAGCCATTTGCAGTATAAAAACCACATTGGAAAAAAATACGCAGTAAGCTCAAGGTGCAATGACAACACATAAAAGGACAAAACATAGAGACAAACAAACAGGGCCACATAAGGAAATTAATAATAAAATACTTTACAGTAAAGTCCATACATAGATTTAAAGTGCC